>JAEIIG010034936.1:0-44342 GCA_018904695.1 Drosophila parvula
ATATATAATCTTGGCAATTTATTTTTAACAGATGAAGAAGAAAATAATAAAGAATGAATAAAATTTCTATATTTTATAAGAAGTTTATTCAGTTTTAGAAAGCGATTTTTAGCATGTATGGCTTTTGACCATAATTTGCTTTTCTCCCTTCAGATGTTTCAAAAAATACCTTAGATATGCGCATTCTAGAAACTGTTTATCGATATTTATCGATTTATCTAATTCAAGGATTTTCTTAACAAATAAAATTTAAAAGAGCATAACTAAGAGGAAATTAGAGCTGGAAAAGTTTCGAAGTTTCCGATGTCTTTTATATGTAAACATCGATGTATCCGCCTTAAACATCGATGTTTTTCTAGCTCTAGAAGAAATAGCATTACATTTTTTATGTTGTTTTTTATTTGTGTAATAAAGTTGCATGCTGGACTTTAATAATAAAAGAGAACTATTTAATATTTATTTTGTCTTTGAACTTTATACAGTTTAAAGGCTGTTACCCGTTGTCGTAGGATTTAAAGCTCCTTTTAAAATTGTTTCATAATCAAAGTATTGTATTAAAGAGTGCCCATAGTTCTTCCTATTAGTTTTTCTATTACAATCAAAATTGTAGACAAGTTTTTGGTTTATCCAACCCATGTTGTGTATATATTTATTCCAATATAATTTTAAATATGTACAGCAGCTTTCATACTTGTTAAAACTTAACTATGTACTTAAAACAGGAAAGAAAAAACCCCCCCGTGTTACTCCTTGGAAGAAGAAACATTATTATTTCATGGCAGCATCCCAGGCCCAGCCTCGTGAAATCTCAACTGCCTAAGCTGTTAAACAAGTCTCATCCCAGGGAGCCTCACCCCAAGGTGGGGGAAAGGAGGGAGGTGTACTGAGAGACAGGACTTTTGGCGAAAAGGCCGGACCCCTTGGACCCTTGTCCGAAACTATTTCTAGCCCGGATCCCAAATGTTTTGCTTATTTTTATGCCGCCCGCACCTCGCTCGTAGAGCGGAAAATGGGGGAAATGCCTTTGTTTTCTTTTATGGTGCGGATTTTCTTGACTATTGAATTGAAATGTTTATTTACTTTGTTTTGTCTGCCTGGCCCCCACTCCGAGTCGTTTTTAGCCAAGATCCGCCACTTTGGCCCGCTTTCTTGGGGGCCCGTAAGCACGCACCATTCGTACCTTTCTTACCTTTTTTTTTTTTTTTTTACCTTGACCATGACAGTCAATGTCCGATTGTGGAGACAAACACATATTCCATGGCCCCAGCATCCAAGCCAAGCCAAGCCAAGCCAATCCCCTTTTTCCGGGCCCTGGTCGGCTCACGACATTGTAAAATTTTTTGGCATAAAGTTAATAGCATTTTTGATTACTATCTAAATAGGTTTTTGTCCCATTGACCACAAAAATGTTTTGCTATGCTCTCCTTAGGGGTGGCTGCTGTTGTCGTAGTTACGGATCCATGCATGTCCCAGTATCCAGCGTCCTGCGTCCTGCGTCCTGCGTCCTTTGCCCAGCCATGGTCAGTGAGCCTAGCCAAATTCCGATTCATCTTGTTTACAAAAAAAAAAAAAAAGAAGCAAAAAGTAGAGAAACAAACATACAGCTGAACAAAAAATGAAAAATCTGCAATAGGATTTTAAGGGCACTGTTAATACCCTAACTCAGGGCTACATGTGATCTAGAAAGCTTTCATCCGGGATGAGTATCCTGAAGATTTGCCACACTCTGTACTATTCACGAAGAAATATACAAATAGTTTCTGATAGTTTTATAAGACCTCCTTAAATAATATCATATCTAATTGTAGTTTGCTGTGTGAAATATAGTTCAGTAGTTTAGGCTTCTACGAGTCCCAGGGATTGGCAAATGTTAGGGCATTTCAAATCCGTAAGGCCAAGATATATGTGTGTGCAGGGAGATGGAAGGAATCTGGTCCTAAGCCTAATTTTGACTCTGTCTGACAACAAAGGTTTGGGCGGCTGTAACTCCAGCTCCCCATTGCTGTCACAGGATTGCCGCCATATACGACTCCTGCCTCCTGCCGCCGTCGACATTTTCAAAAATATTTACCCACGCCCTCCTGTCACTCTGTGCAGTTGGTTTGTTTCACTCACATTTTTTTTTTGGTTTTATTTTTTCGTTTCCAAATGTTTGCCTTGGGTATTTTTGAGTGAATAACCGAGGAAGAGGATTGGCTGCAGCTGCATGCATGCTGCAAATGCTGAAATCTTTATGTTTTTTAAATTGCCTTCAATTGGCGCCGATGAAGTTAGCCAAGCCAAATTGGCTTACAGCCTAGGACAAGCGATTGATGGTGACCGAGGGGGAAACTCTCTAGATAATCATGAATCTGTTTTGGGTTTTAAAAAGTAGAAAGAAGACAGATAACTGAGCTGCTTATACCTAAAGTAATAGTTTATTGCCATAAATGTTTGGTAAATTTGATTGTTTTTGGCAAAGCAAAGCTTTATTCCATTTTTCATTTATTTTGGGCTTATCCCAGGTTGAAATAATCGAAAATAATCGATATAGTCGATAGATTTTAATAAAATGAATGCATTTAGCTTTGGAGTTGTACAAACCTACAATCTTTCGACTATAAGTTGATAAATAACGATGTTAAATCGATACTGCTATTACTTTCTTATACATTTTTCTATTGTTTCTGTGTAAGTTACTTATATAATATACATATCTTTTATGGACTGGCAAGTATCTACAATAATGCAAGTAACTTCTACCGCCTTGCCTCAACTTTTTACTCATCTGTTAGATTGATTTTACAGGAACAAGAACTAAAGTTGCCGCTGCGGGAATAGATTACCGACTAAATACGACCAAGAGGACCAAACTTACCGCTTAAAATCGTATTTTCCGAATCCGAATCCTCCATCCTTAGTAATTTAAGGAGCTTTATTTCCGTAGTGCAGAACCCATACCGATTTCGATCCCACCTGACTTTTCACTGGCACTTAAGTGGAAATGATGAAGACCCTGCTATCTAGGTGTGTGTGGGAGAAGGTGTGTGTATAGTGTAGTGTGAGCCTGTGTGTGTAGTGGAGTGTGTGTGGGAAGAGGCGCACGTTTGTGAAAAAGGCATAAATCTTATGTGTTTAAGTCGGTTTAACATACGAGATCCTAAAGTGTTGATAGCGCCAGACTATAAACTATACGAGTCTGCGAGTGTCCGAGTGTGTGTGTGTGTTCGAGTGTGTGTGGGCCTGTCTCAAACTTTTCCAGCTTTTCCATCGCTTGGGCGTGTGTGAGTGTGTGTGTGTGCACTTATAACAGACATTTCATTGCCTCACTAACGAAAGGGAAATATTCAATGAAGCATGCAGCAAATAAAGGTGAAAACCTTTTTCTCTCTCTCCGCCACCGACATAGGCGGACGGAAAATCAGGTACGTCATTGCGAGGTGAGGTTGTGGAGTTTATTGATATTGAATCTCAAGGAAAGTGCTTCATAAATTAAGTGGTTTACTTCTGATATATCCAGATAACCTCAGCCTGCTTGAATTATATAAATATGCTTTGGTTTGAATGCCTTAAAGTTAAACATTTCTTTTTGAGAAAAATAATGAAATTATCTATTATTTAAAGAGAAGTTCCTGGAGTAAATGAAGTCCTGGAACAGCCCACCTTTCCGGACATGAATTTTGCCAACTCTTTGGCACAGGTGAGTGTGGCAAGTATGTGTGTGTCGACTCTTTTAGCCCTTTTTTCCCTGCGTAGAGAGGCGTATTATTCACACCCATAATGAATAAGGAAATCAGCCGGGAAGGCAGGTCAGAGAGGGCTTCCGGCGGCGATGACACAATGAAAGCAGCCGCCGTCCCCTTTTTCGGTCGCAGTCCAGCCAGATGCCAGATCTACACTCGCCTAAAATATGTTTTCTTTAGCCTGTAGTATAACCTTAATATAACATAAGCCCTTAAGCCAGAAAAATCGATTGATATTTAAGACAAAAACTCCTTGAAATTGAGAAAATTCGATGGGAAACCACACACTTTGGCTTCATGTTAATCAAGAGAAATATTTGATAAAGATTTTCTATTAGTGTATGCCTATTGTATGAGGCAAAGCTAAAAATGCTGCCAAAAGAGACAGGACCGGCTGCCGCCTGTGTCGTCCTTTGGTCCTGTGTCCTGTGTCCGGTGTCCTTCGCCCCCATTCCGTCCCAGTCCCAGCGGCTCACTCACACAGAATGCGCTCAAGCGTTATTTAAGACACTTTGAAATCCTCTTATATCGAAGCTTATCAGTTGCTCGAAATAAAAATGCGAGACACGAGACGATGGACTTGGCCGGGACGGGACGGTAGGGAACGGTGGCAACCGCAAAGGCGGAGCGGGCTCCTGCCCCATGGCGATGGCGAATGAGTGGAGCTTGCTTCATGCCACACTCCACCATGCTCCTCCAGCTGGGATCAGTTCAGTTTGGTGAAGGTAAAGACAAAGGCCGAATCAACGGGAAGCGAACAATGAAATAAATAAAAAACCGGAACTGGGGGAATCGGAAGTGTTAATCTGTGTGTTTGTGTTCGTGTGTGTGTGCGAAGGAGAGTGAGTCCTGTGGCCTCTGTGGAGAAATGGAGCTGCAAGGACTTGAGACGCGGATGACAAAGGACCCTCAAACAATGGCAATTCTGTTGTGGGCCAACGAAAGGTCAAGAGCTCTGCCTACTCTTGAGTCGTGACCTGTGACCTGCCTATATTTCCATGGTGTTTCCAATTAAGAAGGGTCAATAGAAAAAGCATTTTATTCCCTAAGAAATTATTATTATTATTATAATTATTAATTTGTAATAAGCTTATTAAAAAGATTACACCCGAGTTGTTAAATTAATTCCTGTAGATTTCCTTGCGGAACAGAGCAGCCACAATTTCAGTACCTGAATTATTCCCTTCCTTGTGCAGGCTTTCTGCAGGCAGTTGCTGCCAATTCCGTTGGAAAGTTGTAGGTTTTTCCACAACAGAAAACCCACTGGGAGCCCCTAGCCTGCCAGTGCGCCCCCCACTGTTAGCTCTGGCACATTGCATTGCCAATAAAAAGCTGACCAAGTCAAAGCAGAAGCCGGAGAAAAAAATGTTTAGCTGCGCTTTACTGTGGGTTAAGTGTGGGTGAATTGCCGGATTGCCGGATATTTCAGATCGAAGGGGGGGCGAGTGGGTGTGGGATGGAGAACGTCTGCTATAAATCCAAATTACTTGTGGCCTGCCAAGCGCTGCCTTTGATTTAATAACATTAAAGACTCCTCTCGCTGGGGTCGCCTCGGGTCGGGTATATTTGCACTGCTCTGTCGTTCACTCTCCTTGTTTTCCTCCTTATATTTTTTTTTTTTGTGTTGCCAACTTTTCCAGCAGATAAATGAACTGTGCGTGTCTTACCAACATGGTGTTGAGTTAACTGTGACAATAAAGCCAACACTTAACCCCTTTGCCGGAGGAGGAGGCACGAAGGATTATGCCCGCCGCCTTCCTCACCAACTTTGTGCCTGCTCTTCATATTTCTAACTTGATTAAAGTTCCCTCGAAGTTGTTTTTCCCTACACAGCGGAACAAACAGCGTGCAATAACATGGGGAAGCTAAGACTTTATAATTTATTTTGGGAGAGCTCTGGCTGCCTAGTCGGTTTCTGTTCTTTTCATTTGCTTAACTATTCTATTTTTTAATTAAACAAGAGAAGGCTAAGGAGGCAGGCAGAATAGTTTCCAGAGGTAGCCAAGACTTTATCAGCTTCAGAGGTTACACTCAATTATAATAGAATAATATAGCTATATCTTATAGTTATAATATATAATATATAGTATAATAGTTTATATATTTATATTAATTCATGTTCCCAGATATTTTATATTAGCTCTTATTTAAGTATGTGATATTGACTTTCTTACCGCTTTCTTTGTCTGCAACCTCAACCTGCGAAAATCTCAACCTGGCTAGAGATAGAGTATCCCGTGGTCAGCCTACAAATGCCTGTCGAGGCTGCCTAGCTTCTGGATATCCACTAACTCACTCGCTTTCTTTGGCATTTGTATGCAAACTTGAGTAAATAGACAGACAACAGCCTAAATAAAGCAAACAAAGCCAAAAATACACATGCCCATAAAGTAGGGATGGGGGGCGAAGGAAAAGGGGCAAGAGGAGCGAATGATGAACGAGCCCCGGAAAAGCGGAAAAGCGGTGAGGTAAATGGGGATGTGAATGTGGATGTGGATGTGGATGGGAGCAGGCGTGTGGGGTGTCTCAGTTGTTATTGTTGCTCTGGAAAATTGGCGCTGAAAATTGATGCCATTGGCAATGTTCTTGTTTTGCACGCTGTGCCATTTTTCTAGCTCGCTGACTGCCGAAGACAGCCCGCAATCTCCCGTCCCCCCACAAACACACATACAGCACTTGCCGCCCTGCACTCTGGAAAATTGCATGAACTCTTTTATGATTTCATAGTTACTTTTTTTTTTTTATGGGAATTTAGTGCCCTCAGATACTGCATTTACTGCGGACAGTAAAGGTAGAGAGGTAGAGATACAGTAACAGGTTTGTATTATTTTATTAACTGAATTATATTATTCACAATTCATATTTTGTATAACATGATAACAGTTTTAAGTTAAGGTAGAAGAAGTTTTAGTAGATTAAAAACTAAAAGGGTTTCGTGGGAGATAAAATGGGGAATGCAGTTAACTTAATTTCAACGCGCAATCTTTATGTACTTAGATAATACTAAGAGCGTGGCTTTAGTTTAAATTTATCCATTATACATCTTACTTTTGTTTTGTTTTTATACCTTGAGGCACCTATGTATAAGTTTATTTCAACATCCTTGCGATACCTTCTCCTTATGCAAATGAAGTGCAACTTCTGCCAGTGCAATCTGTCCATCCAGGATAACAGAGAGTGTGGCAGGACGCGAAAGATTGTGCTGCTGGGCACACACACAGAGAGAGAGAGAGAGCGAGAGCCCATTGACAGTTTGATACAAAAAGTTCATTGCTTGTCACACTTGGCACGTGCACAGGATGCGAGGCATGGAACGAAGGAAGTGCCAGGACAGGAATGTTGCAGCCACAGGATCCAGAAAGCAATTGGATGGGGGGGTTTGGGGGTTTGAGAAATCTGCCCTGCCCAATTTTACAATTAGAAAAGTTCACGCTACGCTTTTGACTCTTAAAAGCCACAGAACGGCTGTCTGTCTGGCCGAGAACCCATTCCGTTTAAGAAATGGAAATGTAAACTTACACTTAACATGCAGCTCTCGTGTGCTTGTAGGCCGTCTAGAAAGTTTTGCATTCGCAATTCACTTGACACAGCAAATAAATCAAGCCGTGTCGCATTCAGGCTTTTAGACTTGAAACAAACTTCGATTGGCTTAATTAAAGTCTTGTATGGATCACAGAATGAGCTTTCCATATGGTAACGGAAAGGAAACAAGTAGTCACAATATTAAAAAACATAAATTATGGCACATTATAGCTACACATAACTAGCTAATTAATTATGATTATGTTAGGATATAAATAACAATTCTAGGCAATAAACATCACATATTATAATTACATAGAGTCGAAGGCCACTGCTGCTAGTGCTCTGTCAAATTAGTATTAAGTTTAACATTATATGCTAGATTTAATTTGTTAAATAAATAAATATAATTACATAAATGTGGAGAAGGACAACCAACAGGACTTTTATTTTCCGAATTCAATGAAGCGAAAGCCTGGCTTATCGACGCAGGTTTGCCGCGACTGAGCAGGCGCAAAATCACCACAAGCCATTCTTGTGGCCCCCCTGTCTTTTCCTTATTTTTCTATTTTTGAAATTTATGCATTTTTACCGGTGCCTCAGCTAAGGCCACCATTACTGTTAACAGTTGTGTTCGTCATGCAAATCGCCAGGATCTGCTCCGTTGCCCTGCAAAGTATACAATGCTCTTTTTCGCACTGCTGCCTTCCTATAAACGGTATCCATAGGGGTCTTAGGGTATCATAGCTAAGTGACAACAGAAAAATAGAGTATATTTAGTACTGGATTACTGGATATTTATTAATGGATAAATTGCAGAAACTGTGAGAGAATCAGACCTACCAACCTGTGGTGATCATCCGGCTCGAAGGACCACAAGGTGTTGAAGTTAACACGTTTGCTGTTTTTGTAAGAAACTGAATATATTTTCATATTTATTTTATTTATATGTTTATATATTATATATTTTTTTATTTATATTATATATTATATTAAAGCAAATGTACATTGATGGCTCTCAGTTTATTTACACAGAAATAAGCCTAGAAATTGTATATATAAAAATATTAGTAAACAGTTGCAGTTTTGCTGATGTTTTCTACAAAATTAACAAATTAATTATTATTAAAATGGACATATTTAAGAGATTGCCTAATGGATATCTCTACGTCGAGCCCGCTCAACCTGTGCCTCTCCTACGTGCTTCCGCTATTTCCGTATAAATGATTCGCATTTGAACTTTTGGTCATTTGCAAAATTTTCTTCGAGCTTCCCGACCAGCAACCTCCAACCTCCGACCTCCGACCTGCGACCTGCAACCTCCGAACGGCCAACTGCAACTCCTGATTCCCCGTCCCTGCCATTCCCCCACATTCTGCATAACCCTCTGCCCCCACCCGTGTCTGGGCACTCTCGCATTTTTGTGGTTGGCCTGAATATTTCGCGCTCTTTTGGCTCAATGGGAATCATGAGCAACGGTAACCAGAAGCCTCGAGCGTTGCCGTGTAACGTTAACTAATGTAAAAAGTTGCCAAGCCAGCCAGGAACGGACTCATTAAGAGTTTGTGGCATTTTAATTAAATGCAAATTTAATACGCAAAGAAAATGCAACACACAAAAAGAGAGCGAGTTGCCAACGTGAAAATGGCAGCGAAATGACGTCGGGTCAGCGCGTAATGGAGATGATTCCCATCAAAGCTGATTTCCGTGCTCAACGTTTGCCCTGACCAGGGTCACTTTACCTTCATACATTCCCCCCATTTTTTTTTTTTTTTTACTTTTCTAGCTGAGGAGCCACAGTTTTTCCGCATATGAGCACGGCTTCAAATCATTCTGCTTAATGCAGATAAACGAGTGGTGTTTGTACGGAGTAAGTAATTAGCAAGCTATGAGTTCCAGGCAATCAAAATTGTTTCCAAATTGTATCTACAGTGTTTGCAGCTTACGGATGGCACAAAGTATAAAAATATCAGCAGGGATCTATAATTATTTAGGCATAAGATGCGATCTATTTCGATATTTTTTATATAATATTGAGCGATATATCCCTAGACAATCTCTTGAGTTTCTTATTACAATTATTCATTTCAAAGTGTTATTATAAGGCTTCCCTTAACAATCTCTGTTATTTTTGTCCTGAAATAATAGATAACTATCTGATATCCCCGATATCCATTATGCTTTCATAAATACCGAGAGACATAACAATTAGTATTCATAAGCCGACTTTCATTGAGTCCCCTGTTAATCCTTGGCTTGCTGGGTAAATGCTCTTATTTGTTTTTAAATTTTAATTCGAATATGGAATTATTATTTTTTTTTTGTGTTTTTAAATCGAAAACTCTTCATATTTGGCCGCCCAAAGGACGGCGTAAACATTTGTTCGCATGACGCACGTGCGTATACGCTTTTTTCATATCACGTATCCGCCTTGTTAACTCACTTACGCCAATTTGGAGAGCACTTGGCATAATAATAACAATTGCATGGCGAGTGCAGGCCGGTCTGGGACTCTTTATTATGCCTTCCGAGTGAATCATTGGGGGGAAAGGCCAAATAGTGCCATAATTGAAGGCGGCAGGACGCGGCCATCACCGCTGCTGTTGTTGAATAATTTCGTGCTTCAATTCTTAAACAGTAGCGATGCGTTGCGAACAAAAAAAAAAAAAAGAAAAAAATTAAGAAATAATTCCAAAGTTAATTACAATTATACACTCTTAATGACATCGAATATTATGATGTCGATTGTTATGGCTTTATTAACAGCAGCGCAAATGACAGCGGCAGTGGCAGCGCAAAAAATAAAAAGATGGGGAAAAAAACGCCCGCGTGTAGCAATAATAATAATAATAATATTAACAAAAATGACACAAGCTAAATGAATTCGCGACTCTATGGCGCTGGAAATCAACCACATCTGCTCGCCTGACAATGGCCTCATTACAAAGGGCGACCCCGGTCTCGTGCCCGGCCTCTTGCTCCCAAAGAGCGATTGCACATATTGTTCATTCAAAGGGCATTAAAAATTTAATTGCATTTTAAGTGAATTAACAAAACCAGCGGCCTTTCCTTCCCCTAGCGGATTTTCGAAAAAGGCGCAGCTTTAATCCGATTTCAATCATTGCTCCTGTTGAAGAATATCTGGCAAGTGCCAGTGAAAATAATTAGAACAATGAATTAACTAAATTGTTGACATTTTTATGAGATCTATTTCTGAGACACACACACACAGATGGTGCGTTTGAATGGCATTCCCAGTATTTCCTGCAAACCTTTTCCAGCTTTCCCCACGATATGTTCGAATTCCTCCTTTTTTTTTGGTATGTTTTTTTCATTATCATGCTGCAGGCATTCTTCTCACACTCTCACATTTCAATTCAATTCTCCTCTGCTCACTTGTTCCCATTCTATGCATATCTTATCGATAAGAAAATCGATTTCCACCTTTACCTCTTATTCGAATGAATTAACATCGCTCATTCACTTCACATATTCGAGAATTCGTGAATGACTCGACACACTGAAAAAAGGCGGTACGGCAAAGAGAAAATAGTAGGAATAGTTAACATAATGTTATATATGGTAGCTATATCGAAAAGAGGAAGTCCCGATATGATGTATCGACAAAAATATCATTAAGCTTGATATAATATATCGAAATTTCGATATTTGGAAGCTTAACGCACTTGAGGTTGAATTATTGATATTATCAATAAACCATTCGTTATTAATATTATTTAATTAAGTTCTATTATTAAACTCTATCTTTTAGAACTTTACAGATATATTTCATATAAATTTTTATCGAACAGGTAAATGTATTAACATAAATATTGCGCTCGATATTGTTATTAAAAATATGAGTATTTTTTAAAAGAATATCCAACAAATTGCTTTATAATTTAATTGTCTACGTCTTTCGTTTTTAAAACTATATTTTGTATCTTTATAAATATTTCTTATAATGAATTACAAAAGGAAATATCGGCTAATCGAGAATCTATAGCAACGCTAAAAATTCGATTTATACATCGACCTTTACGTTAATTATCGGTACGCGATATCTAAACAGCGATATATTCTTCCACCTCTAATATATCAACATGCAAGCTTAGCTCCCCTCAAGCTGTAACTATTTTGTTTGTTTTGTGAGATAATTAAACCTTTGAATTGTAGTTGACAATATTAGGTGCATTTTATGAAATAGAAAAGGAATTAATTTTATTTATCTCCGATTTATCTACTTTTTGTTTTGTGTACTAATTGATGGTTTTACACCCTTCCAAAGGGTGGTAAAATTGTATTATGTAGAAGCCATATCCGAGCTCATAAAGTATGTATTATATATTCTTCAAGAGCATCACCAGCCAAACCGATCTAGTCATGCCCCTCTGTCTGTCTTCGGTCCTTCGGCTTTTACGCAAACTATTCTCTCAGTTTTTCAGCCTAGTCTTATTTCTTTCGCAAGCTCTATTTATTTTATATCACAAATCGCAATATAGCTGCCATATTTTTTAAGATATCCAAAGTAAACTTCATATTTGCTTCTTTTTTATGATTAAATATCAGCACAGTTTCGATTCAGCGATATTCCTTGACCAATACGAGTTTAGGTCCCCTCAAGCTGTAACTATTTTGTTTGCTTTCGGGGATAATTAAACGATTGAATTGTGGTCTACAATATTAGCTAAAAATTATGAAATTGCAAAATATTACATTTTATCATCTTTGATTATGTATTTTTTCGTTTGTTTGCTGTGTACCAATTGCCAGGAAATTCACCTGGAAGCTAACAAACAACCGCATGACAAACAGGACCAAAACACACACACAGGACAAAANAAAAAAAAAAAAAAAACAGACAACAAACGCGCTCTGTGAAAATAGGAAAACAATAAATGAGTAAACAAAAAAACGCGTAAGGCAAAAATCCATGTAATTGTAAACAAATTAATGGCCATTGTGGGAAATGTGCGTCAATGAGCACGCCGCAACATCAACATCAACATCAACGTCCACAATAATAGCGGAGTCCTGGCACAAAAAAAAAAGAAAGAAGGATCCAGTTTACAGTGGTAATCAACAGTGCCAGCTCCTTCCTCCCCTGGCATTTGTGAAATATTTGCGGCAATTTGCTTTATGTAATATTTGCATTATGATTATTGCGATTATCATTACTACACTTCGAATCGAATAAATTTAAAACTTGCCACCAGTGGGGCAAAACATTATATTTTTTTTTCCATCCCTTCCACTGGCTTTTTTCTGTATTACTTTCACATATTTTTTACCGCTGCGCAAAAAGGACAAAGCCCGATGAAACCGTTCAGTATAAAAAACTGACCCACAAGATATTAACTGGAGGTGTAAGCGCGCCATGCCCCTCGGGGCTGCTCCTGAATTATGGCAGCCCGTCTGTGCTCCTGAATCTGCTGAGCGTATTTTTGCCGGATCCTTTCTGGCTGATGGGAGGACATTTTTAAGGGGGCGAAAAAAAATAGTGAGTGGAAAGTTGGCCATTCGATCGACTTGGTCAACACGAAATTGGATTGCCATAAAATATAATCGTATTTGTTATGATAAGTTGTTCCTGATTTATGAAATAGTTGGCAACTTTGTAAAGTATGTATTTGAGGGCAAGTAAGTGCCATTTAATTAGTTGGAAAACTGCTATGTGTCTAAATTAAAGGAAAATGGTGACAGGAAAGGATGAGATATACTCTAGAGTGTATCTTAAACACTTTTAAGATCAAGAAAGGAAAGCTTACTGCGGGATTACAAATTATAAGAACTAAGTTCTTATTTATTATAATATTCCAATTTATTGACAGACCAGAAAATAAGTATGGAAGTATATTAGAATAAATTGAAACTATTTGGGGGAATGGAAACACTCAAATGCGGGCTAAGCCTTCTCTACCAGACAGGGTATTTTTCTGCCTCTTTTCCTTAGTTCTGCTCAGTTCGTTATCCTGGCTGCACTTCTCTCTGCTATATATTTTGTGCGAGAAGGTGGCGTTATTTATGAACTGAGCGCGCCTGCAAGTATGCAACGATTATAATAATTTTAGCTTATAATGTGTTTTTCCACATCTTGCCTCGTTCGCCGCCTCCTTTGCCACCATTGCCTGCCTTCATCCCATCAGGCAATTTGCTGATTTATTCGCACTTAGGTGACCTGAAGTATCCTGTCTAGGCGCTATAGCCCAGGCATTCCGGCGACGCTGTGCATGTATTTAGCAGCTCATAACTTCCATTCTTCTGGATGGCTGGCTGTAAGCATTTAAAAGTGCATTAGCGTAAATCAATGATAGCCCTGCCCTTGTGATTGCCACTAAATCTATTTGAGAACCTTGGGCCTAGGCCCTTCGCCAGCAGCCCGCCGCCAGCAGTCTTGTGTCAAAGGTCCTTGTTCTTTGGCTTGAGGACGCCACCAGCTGGCGTCTGTCTCTGGACCAGGACAAACACTTTATAAAAAAAAAAAACAAGGATGAAAACAAACTAGAAACTTGAGCAAGTCCAAGTTTTTATACCCTTGCAGGATAATAACATACCAAGTATGTAGCAAGTGTATAGTTTTTCCTATTTCCCCCGAGGGGGAAACCCATAATATTCTTAAATCTGGGGGAATATTTTTCATATAGTTGCGATTTATATGGTTCGAACTTTATTCCCAGAGCTGGCTAATGCATTTCTTGGCTCAATTTATATTAGAATTCGGCTGCCTTCTCGGTGCCAGTGCAGTGAACACAATTTTTGGTCACAAGTGAAAAATTACTGGGAGAGGTGAGTGCGGGCCAGAAGCTACTGGCCCGAGTGTGAAAAAAGCCATTTATACTTAGATTTTGAACAATGGCAGAGCCAAGGCATTCTTCGGTGAAAGTGCCATTACTTTTGGTCTACGGAATGGCCTGAAAAATGATCTTCATTTTATTTAAAAACCAATTTTATGCAGACTTTGATTGGGTTTTTTTTCCAGTTTAGTATTAATTTATTCAGTATTTTAGCCAAGAAGAAAGTGTGTTGCCATGAAAATTAATCCCTATTTAATTACTATTGTTTCTTCAATCTTAATGTTAGGTTTTTCTATTTAATTTCCTTCTGGCGCCTGGCCACAAACTAAAATTTAATTAAGTCCATATCCGTTTGGAAACCTTTTCCCATTTTCTGACATATTGACATTTATTTTGCCATTTGATTTGATCAACATTTTCCCCTGCACTTTTCACCTGAATATCCTGGCAAACTTCTGACTAGACGAGAATCCGGTTGGCGGGGCTTTAAGGTCCCTCTGCTCCTACTCGTCGTCTAACGGAGGCGACAATGCAATAAAGTTGTTAATTTTATTATATAACACGAACATGCCGCATGCCCAGACACTGGCACACACACGAAAGTGTTAATGATGCTTTAAATTTGGTGCTTCAAGTTTTCATAAGCTTAATTGAATTGAGACGGAGGCGGAGCCAGCAGCGGAAGGAGCCGGCTGGGAGCTGGCAAAATTAATTGAAAATGAGCGTGTATAAAGCCAAAGCGGCTACAGTGCGTTTCGGTACTGAAATGCTCTCCTATATTCACGGATCAGCAGAGCAATCATAGGAATAATCGTCAGATTTGTAAAGAAAATTAGATTCGGGCAAAGTTCGATTCTTAAAGGGTCTTCAGATGCTTCTAAAGGTAAGGATCCTGTTTGAATTTAATTTGTGTGATTAAGAAATAGAAAGAAGTTATGGGGCAACATTTTAATATATTTAATAATATAAATAATATAATGTATAATATAATAATATATAATATACTAATATACTATATTAACAGCTATTTAACTCTAAAAGAGACTGGATAAAGACACAACATTTAAATTTAAACAATGCAGTGCGATTTTTACCTTCCCAGACATTGCTTTGACTTACAAGTCAGGGCTTGGGGCACCACTGATCTTTATGGTAACCTCAAAAACAGTAGTTCTTAAATATTGAATATATAACAATCCGTAACTGGTCAACAAGTCTGCTGCCAATAATAAGAAACATTATATAACATAATTTGAAACAATTTCCAAATATCTCCTTCGATTCTTAAAGTTTTCCCAGCAGGAAGCCCTACTGTACGTACATAAGTAGTACGCGTACATTTCGTGCGTGATGAAACATATTTATATAATCCAATTTCCATGAATATACATTTATATATATATATATATATATATCTATATATATATAAACACAGCGATGTGGCACACGACGTCGCTACATGGCACGTAGCCGTAGAAATGCAATTGAAAAAGTTTTTAATTTATTTCGAATATCGAAAAACAAGGAACTGCCGGCTATTCGCCGATGCCGCTGCCACTGCCTTCCGCTTTTTCGCTCACGGATTTATCCTTGACTAGGCCTATTCGGCGCATCATTTATTTATCACTCATACGCCGCGTGTGGCGCACGTTCATACGGTGTAAGTTAATAGCCAGCACTCAACATAATATAACAAAGCACCAGCACACACACCCCTCGAATCTGTATGCCATAAAGAACAGGCTTATTATGCATTCAAGCCGAGTTTTGGCAACTGAAAAACAAAACCAAACTTAAGTGATTCCAGACACACACGAGAAGAGGGAGAAGAGCGAGCGACCAGAGATAGTAATAAAGCCAATTGAGACATTAAAACTTATGCTTACCTGCTGAGGCCCGGGCTCAGGCCCAAGCTCCGGGATGAGACTGAGCAGAGTCCTTGTAATGCCGAAAGGTGACCAAAAATTCGCCAACTCAAAATGTTGTCCTCCCACACGCACACACACACACATCGAGAAAATGTAACTGGTTCCGATTTATAACTAGGATACAGAAAATCTATATAAGACAATTACCTAAGTAGTTGTTAGAATATATAGTCAGGGAAATAAGCAAACAAGGAAGGCTTCCTTTTGGATAATAATTATTGGTTAGCTGTGTGACAACAACAGAAGCGAATCCTTTTTTAACCCAAAAGGCAATTAATGAAAGGTATTTAATTTATTAACTTGAGCAAATCACCTTTCTTCAAATTGATTTTCTCCGTGCACTTGATTTTGAATTTGTATCTGCTGCTTCCCTGTTTGGACGCTGGGGATGCTGATGTGGACTTGGATTCTGATTCCGATTCTCATTCATGGGTGGGAGCTGGCAGCTCCGTGGCTTCGAGTGTCCCAGGAAGTTGCCATAATTTATGAACTTGCAGGGCACACACACACGCACAGCCATGCTTATGGGTCCAGTGAAGCATGCTTTTTTCGTCGCAGTGTATCCGAAATACACCTACACCGAAACACGTAGCCCGGCAACAATAATTCAAATATTCATTTATACGCACGACAATTCTGACATGAATCATATTTTTGCCTCGACGCCTCCGGCCACGTGGTGGTAATGGTGGTCCCGGATCCGGTGTGCCCAGGTCCCGGGTCCTGCACGCAAAAAGGGGGGAGTAACCGAGGTCACCTTTTTTAAGATAAACATGTTCGCACGGCAACTGGGAGGTGTGTTCATTAGAGAGCTCCAGAGCTTGAAGCTGGAGTGTAGAGTAGCGATTAAATCAAGTTGGCCAAAAGCCGAATCAGAAACTTGGCCCGTTCGCCAGGATTCCGTTAAATTAACGATTTTCTGCGACTGCGGAAAAAAGTTGACACCTGAGCTACCTAAGCTGGCCTTTTTTGTTGGGTTTCTTTTAAACTTTTCATGGACCGGGAGAAAAGTGCAGATAAATATATGCCAAAAACTGTGGTAAATTTTAAGGAAATCAAATAGTTTTTATATATAAATGGTAACTGAATAAAGATAAATATTAATAAAGATATATTTAATATAAATTGGTAAGCCTTTCTTTAAGTATAGATCTCTCTACCTAAACCTGCTTCTTTATTGTATTTATTCATTAATAATACCCTTATTTTAAGGTAACATATATTGCTGAAAATATGACTATTCTATATACCTTATAAAAACCCCGATAAGTTACCATTTTCCTGAATTTTCCCAAAGTATCTTCAAGTAGCTTCAAGCAGCTTATCCCTAACTAAATGCTAAGAAATAACTCTATGTTAGATCTATTAATATTTAACGAGCTGAGAAGCGTAAAAACATAAACAAACCCTGTTAATATATTATATAATATAATATATATTTTATTTACCAAGTATAATCTTTGAATCCAACGAAATATTACACCAAAAACGTGGCGCCAATCTTTAACTATTTTTTTTCGCTGTGCCTTCCTGGGATTCTGGTCGACTTTTCATGGATTGCATGCAGCGCATGGGAACTCCTCTGGGGTAGCTGCAATTGCTCGGGTCAGGTCACGCCAAGGCAAATTGCCGAAACTTCGTCGTTCGTCCTGGCCCGCACAAATGAGCACAATTTATGCAGGACACTTATTTGCGCGCAGCTTCAGTTTGAGTTGTGCGCGTGTGTGGGTGGGCGAGCATAAATTTGGCAGGGTTAGAGCTTCAGGCTTCGGAGCGTGTCCTATTCCATTCTTTTTTTTGATTGAAAATATAGCATATTGAAGGTATGGCTATGGAAAACATTACCCCATAACAAACTTTACATTTTAAGAACTTATTGGTAGTGAAAGAAAAGCCAAAAGTAAAGTATAGTTCATGTATTTTCAGCACAAATATTATATATGGCAGGGAATCCCCCTTAGTGTGGCCATCCCTGGGCCTGATCGGCATTTCATAAATGGCCAATGTCAGGAGCCAGGACGCACCTTCCCTGACAGTTAGCCTGATAATTGCTCGCTTACACTTGTCTCCGTTTCGGGTGGCAGTTTATAAAAACCCAAAGCAGCTGCCATCCTGCTAGCCTGCCATCAATTTCCTGCCCCGACTCCAGCCGCCTCCGCGTGACGCGTTGTAATGCCAACTATTACAAGGACATGCCACATACATACATATCTCTGCTCCTGTCAGAGGGTGTGTGTGAGCTTCCTTCGGGGTTGTTGTTGCTGCTGCCGTGCGTGCCTGCTGCCTGCTGCCAGCTTTGTTAGTGTACGAAGAGCCTACGTGCTGCAAACTGTCTATTGCGTATTTGTCAATAGACCGACATCCCGAGTTCGAGTCAGAAACCATCGCGATGATAGCCAGTTAGGGGTTGGGTGGGGGGCGGCATTACCTTCTGTTTGGCGAAGGCCAGGCACCCAGACACGCAGGTTAACCAAAGGTTACACAATTTATACAGTTGCCAGAGACACATAACTGAATGCAGCCGATACTGTGTTAATGCAAATTCTTGATAAAAACAACAAACATAAAATATTATAGTAAAGAAAAGAATCCTGGCATTAAATATAAATAAGTACCAGCGGATTTTAGCATATTAATATATATTTTAAGTAGAGCATAAGGGATGTGATACTACTACCGAGAGTAGACCTGGCTGGTTGTCCTTTGATCAGCCTGACAGTTAAGTACAGGACACACACACTTTGATTTGCTTTGACACACACAAGTGCCTTTGAAAACAACAACAACAGCTGCGATTATGACAGGCTTGAGGCATCCCTGACTGGAAATCCGTGCGTGGGATCTACTAATTCAGTCACAAAACCCAAACACTTTGTGTTATAAACAACACAAACAGTTAAATCGCCATAAAACCGGACATCCAATAGATATGGCTGTCATGAACATTAAAAATCACGTTCTTGTTTAAGTGTTACTTCCGCCATTTCACATTTTCAGTATCAGTTGGACACAAAATAAAATTAATGAGTCAATCATTCAGCTGTGATTGTAATGGCCATCGGAGTGAATCATTAAATCTATGGGATACGCCTTGAATCGTTCTATAATTAAGGCTTCAAATTGTATATGCAATTTATAATAAATAATATTAACAGTATCTTAATATCCATCTAATTAATTAGTCAATTATCACGATAAGAGGGAAAACACATTTGGGATTTATAAGATCTCGTTACGATATCATACAGAACACACTAGGTATATACGGCTCAATGGACCAACAAAGTTTGTGATGTATGTAGAGGTTTGTTTCAGAATAAGTGTGACCAGGTTCGATTTACTTAACAGCAGAGTACAGTACGGTACAGTACAGCTAGCGGCGATAACATTTTCTTTTGATTTGTGACTATGAGTTTCGATCTCTCTACGCTTTTTGTCTCTGTGCATATGTTCCTCATGGTCCAGCCTGTATCAGTGTTTTATTTTGTTTCGCAGCGGAAAAGCGGAAAAGCGGAAATGGTAACTGCAAGGCGGAAAGGAAACATATTGTTGCTGCATGCTCGACTCCTTCCTTCCCAAATCATCCTTCCGTCCTGACTTATTTGCCAGGCTCTCCTTTTGACATTTGTCACCCGCCGTTCTCCTCGTCCTTTTGTCTCTAACATGACCGGCAAACAACTTTAGACTTGAGACTGGAGCAGCGCAATCTTATGCTGCCGCGTCACCCCGCACTCTTTTTCGGTCCATCTTAGCTGGATATCCTTGGAAGGATGTGTGTGCCATCGTCACTGGCGCTGCTGCATGAATAAATGGCGCATGTTATTGTTGCTCTAAGTGTTTGTGTCAATTTCGAGCGAAATGAATAATATGTCATGTGTGTCGGCGATGTTGTCGCCTTTTGTCTTTGTTATTTCCACAGCCCCTCGAACCGGAGAGGGGGTGCCCAAGTGGCTGTGCGAAGGAAGGAGACCGAGTCCTTTAAGCACAGTGGGCCATGGCTGGAGTGGACTCGCCTCGAGCGTAATTTAATTAATTGGCGTTTTGACATTTTCCGGTCTGGCTGAAATTTACCGTGGCCACTCGATGATTAATTGCCCGCCCATGTCCTGCCACCAATTTGATAAGTTATCGGCCAGTGTCCAGCTGCTCCTAATACGTCTTGGCCTCCCCCCTTTTGGCCCATTGTTGTCCTGCCTGTCGCTTTTTATGCACTCGAGTTGGCCGCTCCGATGAATCTGCCGCCGCCGCCGCCGCCGCTCGCCTTGTTTGACTTTGCTTTTGAGCAACTTAAGCATGCTTTTCATTACGTTCCATTTGCTGTGAAAATATTTATCTAACTCATTGATTGGCAGCCCGCAAGCGAGTCCTTGGCGACCCGTCCGAGTGTGTGTGTGGAAGGATCCGGCCATGATCCTGTGCTCACGGACGACGGCACTAACTTCTCCCCAAGTATATGACTTGGCAGGACTTGGCTCGAGTGTGGTCTATAGTTGAATATTTATACCTGAATTATGGGAGTCTTACGAGTGGACACTTGACCCAATTATTTCACGTCAAGTATTTTAATTCAGCTTTAACATGGGATTCACCTGACCAGAAATTTGCCAGAGATGTTCCTTAATTTTCACATTTACTTGCCGGACTGTTGCAGGACTGTAAAGACCACAGACTGTGGCGGAGAAACTGCAACACCATCCTGCTTCCATATGCGACCACTTTGCCATATGGCCGCTCATTTGTTGAAGTGGAAAGGGTATTCGAGGGGGTGTGGGACGAGTGCCAGTCGAGGCAGATTTATAGCATTCAATATGTTTTCAATACTTTCACGAAAACGTCAACGGCAGCAGCGAGATGAGACAGAGACACAAGGACACTGAACGAAAAAAGGCTGACAACGGTAGGAAAAACATTGATTTTAAATATAAAAAATGGTTGAAAAGATGTGAAAAATTATGCTAAACTATGGTACATTGTAAAAACTAAATAAATTTACATTGATTTGGGAACCTAAAAGATTTCTTGGCAAACTTTTAAGCATATTTTTAAGAGATTTAAGAGCCCTAGGGTTTTTATTATCATAAAAGGATCTTTTGTTAAAAGAAAGTAACTCTTAAATGCCAAAGTTTACACTTAATAATTTGTTGTGTTAATTAAAAGAAGGGGAAATTATAAGGAAATATAAATATGTTACAGAAATTCCTTTGCTTTCTTATAACCAACACATTTCCTTAATTATAGTTATGTGAATACAAATAAGATTGAAAATATGGGATTGTTTGCCCATTTATCTTTTTGGTGCTACAGAAATCACTCGTGTTTTAAGATACCCCTAAAAAGGTATCAAAAATTATGCTACATCCTCAATAAAAAAGCAAATTTACACTGAAATTGTTACCTATAAGATTGCAATGCATATTTCCTGCCACCTTTATAGGGGTTTTAAGAACTCTTGTGATTTTTAGGAGCACCTTAGAACATTTCCCGAGCATCAACCCACTTTCTTTGAGTGCACGCAGTGCATTTGGACTCCCTTATATATTTCTAAGCGCCTCGCATTGTAGCGCATCCTTTATGAAATGTTGCCAATGGCAACAAGACAGAGGACCGGCGGCTAGCAGGATGGCAGGATGGCAGGATGGTGAATGGCGGACGGCGGATGGTGGAGTGGCAGTGGAGATCCCGGCCAGAGCCGGATGTGTGAATGAGCTTTGGCGGATGCGACTTCGACACATGTAAGCACATACACACACGTTGCGGAGGAGTGACAGCGGCCAGGGAAGGAGCAGGAGCAGGGACAAGAGCAGGAGCAGGAGCAGGGACAAGGACAGGGACAGGGACAGGAGCAGTGGGCAACGTTGCAGGCTCCATCGGATTCACTGCTCGATGCACATGAATGCATTTTTCCACAAAATTTAACTTGTATGGCGGCGAACGGAGTGGTGGGGCAGCGCCGGCAGGATGTGCGTGGATCGGGGCTTTTGTCCTAGCTCCTGGCAGCCGGGGCAACTTTTTTTTTGCCCTATGCCTCCTCGCTCGCTTTGTTTCGCCATGTTGCGACTCCGACTCAGACTTGGAGACTGTCGTCGGCAGGTGGCCGACAGGGCTCAGACCCCGGATTCCTTGTCAACGCGTTTATATTGCAATTGCTGGTTGATTGGATTTGGCCAGAAGCCAGACAGGACCCTCTGGCCCGGCGCTTTCTCTTTTCCAAGCCCAAGCCCAAGCCCAAGCCCATGCCCCAGACCGATCCCTTTCGCTTTTCATTTTGCTTATGAATTCCGAAGGGCTTTGAAGGGGGAAAGGAGGGTCGCAGGATCGAACTAGGAAGGCAACTATTCCTGGTCCTGCAAACGATGTGTTAACAAGCATGAAATCTAAATCAAACCGCAAACACGCAGCCCATACCCGGCGCCGTACTGCGTCCTGCGTCCTGCTGAATCCCCTCTGGTCATGGCATCGCAAAATGCTACAATTCATGATTGAAATTTAAATTGAATCTGTAATCTGAAACAAAATCTAATCGAATTATAGCAACAACAGTGGTCGGGGGTCTGCTGTAAGCTCTCCGAGGGCGGCTGCCACTCGACGAGAGTGGGAGAGCAAGGCAGGAGCGTTACGCAGAAATCAGCAAAAGTTAAATCAATGCAAAAAGCAATGGCAATCAACCAGAGTCGGGCAAAAACAAACAGGACCGCACACACACACACACAGAGGCGGATGCCCTTGATAAATTGGCAACAGATGTAGCCGGAAAAGGACCTCAGACGGGCAGGACCTGCAAGGGCTTCGTTCGAGACACTTCGAGGCCTTGGTGAGCTGGTGAGCGAGTTCTCTGGGCATTACTATCGAAATATTTTTGTTTCTAAGCGTAATATCTTAGTTTAATATATAATTAGTTAATAATTAAAATATAATTAAAATTCAGAACTAGATAAGCCCCATGACAGCTTTGCAAAATGAGTTCTAAGTCAGTAAAGTTAAAGTAAGTTCTAAGTTGATAACAATACTTATATTTATACATGTAAATGAACTTTTAAACTATTTTTAAATATTTAAATATCAAATTGAACAAAGTGCCGTATCAGATTTAATATTTATTAAGTATATATATATCAATAGCCGATTGTCTGTATCGTTTGATCGTTCATTAAACATGATGAGTGCTTTTAATAAATTATGAATCGGTTAAGAAGCGCTTACGACTTAATTTACAATTATTTTTTATGAACCAATTATTATGATAAATGCACTCGAAAATATTCAATGCGAGTACTGAATGGTGCTTCAGCCCATTTCGAACAGTGCAATTTCCACCGCAAATCGAGTGGCATGATGAAAAAAATGGATTGTAAATATAATAAAGTGGAATTGTTTAAATCAATAACTTGGAATTGAATAAAGCGGGGTTTTTGGCCAGGTATCAGGGATGATAACTTTTGCACTAAGTTCACTTGAGTTAGTCTTCCAAACCTAACTCAATTTTCTAATTAAAGATATTTCCAAATTCCTCTTGAGGTCAGTGTTGATTTGTAAGCCAAAAGCAAGCCAGTATCAGCTTGTAATTTGTTTAAGGCCTTAAGCTTTAATTTATAGCCCCGCCAAATGTTCGAATATACCCTTTCTCTATAGGAATACAGGTCAAAATCACATACGTATACTGCATACACATAACCCGCCAACTCTTTCCATTGCGAGTGGGTCGAGAAAACTCCAAATTTCGACCGCATTGCGATGCGATCCCCTGGAATGGGTCAAAAGGGCGAAATTCTTATGGACTGCGACCGGTCGAAAGCAGGAGTGAAAAGGCTACCACACACACACACTCCTCCTCCCATCCGTTTGCTTTTTGAGGCCAATTCAAGAGCGGCCCCAAATGGCAACATCATCAATGCCAACTACCAGCAGATAAAATCGTCCCCACACACTGCGATGTGGGCCCAAGTGTGTGGCCCAAGCCATATTTAAGTCAATTTACATGCAACAATCAATATTTTTTGTGCAAATAGTTGACCCACGCCGGGGCCCAGACCCGTGCCCAGACCCAAACCCAAAAAACCCCAAACAAGCCAACACACACACACACAGCTGCTCAAACAGAAAACCCAAAAATTTGTACACAATTTTCAATCTCAGCCTCATGATGGCCGGCCGTCCGTCCAACTTCATGTGAGCGGAACACGAGCTCTCCGGCTTTTGCATCCGAAAAACTTAACTAATAACTCCTCGGTGTATCGGGGGACTGAAGCCTGAATATTAGGCCAAAGGCTGCCAGGCACACTGAGCGAAAATGGAGATTAGCTGTGGCCCAATAAGTTTGCTCTACTTGCCAATTTCGATTTCTTAAATTAACCAATATCAATTGTGAATAACTTATAACTGAAAACTTAATGTCATTTGTATTTTCCTCAGTGCAGGCTTTCAGCTAACCGTGCGAGGGTTGCCACAGCAATGCGAGGCATACTTTTAGGCGGCATCTAGCCAATCGTCGCTGGAATGCCAGCCTGGGCCTATATCCTTCGATGCTCCTCCGCTGGCCAGACAATTGTTTTACCGGACATCCCTCCCTGGGCAGTTTGCCGGAGCTAGCCGGCCAGCAAAATGTGATTTATCTGCTGGGGAAATTTATTTGGCCAGGATACACGAAGCTGAAAAGGCGAAATGAAATGAGAGCTACTACTGGCGAGCTGGCAAAGTGCTGTGGTCTAGTTAGCCCGAGCTTTGGGCCTACGATGCAGCCAACTATCAACAGCCAGCTAACAAGCCATCGAAGGCCAGTGGAAGAAATGAAACTTGTACAGTGTTTGTCGTGGCTCGAAAGCAACACCGGGCCCCCCAAATACAATTGCCGAGGGTAGAGAGACCAAAGGGGGATCAATGTTAGGTGGTTGTGTCTTCTCTTTTTCCCCAAAAGAACGACTTATACTGGTTAGTCTAGGTATTAGTAGTTATTACTTTAAAAAAATTCAACTTACTGACTTATTTTAACTTGGAATATCAGTTATATACTCTTCTATCTTAGCAAGGACGTTTCCCAATTGTAATCACGTGACACCGTGACACGTTTCTCCATTCGCCAGGCTTGGCTTTGGCCAAATGTTTAGTCACAAGTTGAACAAACAGGCAATCTTGTAACAGCTCCCACATGGCGCATTTAATGGACATTTGGCTCCCAGCGGAAAGGCCTTTCCACTTGCCGTTTATCATTGCCCAGTTCCTTGAGCTCCCCCCGCTGCCGGACACATGCCATTGTGTGTTGTGCATTGTAAAATCCGCTTAAATTGTAGCATTTAACGTCCGACCATCTTCCTTGGGGGGGGTTCCAAGGAGATCACCAGTCCGCCGTGGATTGGTGGCACTTCAGACTCCCGGTCCGGTGTCCGTTGTGTGGGTATTTTACGGTCAGCAGCGGAGGAGTCCGCCCTCACCTACGGCTGATTACGGCGGAGTGCGCTTGTCGGCGCCCGAGTGTATCGTTATCTTCCTGGGCTGCTAAGCCGCTTACCACCAACGGGCACCGCATTCCCGGATCCCACTCCCTCCCCCCCCCGGGGTATTTTGTTGCTCCTGCTTGGTAGCGCCCTTTGAGGGCAGTCTTAAAACTCACAGCCCAAGGGCGTAGGCGATACTCCTGTTCCGTCAGCCATCAAATTCTATTCAAATCGGCAGCTGGAAGTGCTTAGAAGGGGAATTGTGGTTGATTTGCGGTCTGAGTGTTATGTAAAAATGCATATTGATGTACCAGGACAAGACAAAATCTGGCTTATTTATGAAACTATTCAGTAGTTATTACCCTAAACCCTGGGAATATATAGAACTCCAATTGTCCCTACTTCCCGTAAGCATTTTGTCATTAAACTCTATTAGAAGTAAGCAAATAAGTTTCCATCATTTGTACACCCAAAATACCTTTCCTTTTCTCTTTTTCAATGTTCTATGTTCCAAAACTATATTATTAAAGTGCATATTTTGTGTAAATACTACAGAATTTGCTTACAGTAAAGTGGCTTTAGAGCCAGTTGATATTAGCCATAGCCATGTTGCAGCCCAAAATGGCGCCAGAAGCGCGTCGACCCAAACACAAAGTTGGCAATTGGCGCGAATATTTTGGGCCAGGCCAATGGTAGAGTGGGAGAGGAAGAGGAATAGCAAGAGAGAGAGAGAGATAGAGGTAGAGAGAGAGAGAGAGAGAGGTAGAGGTAGAGAGAGATGGCAAATGGCTGTTAAATTCGGAAAGCCATGAATCTTTCGGCTTTCGGGTTCTTTTGTGCGGACGGGTCCTTGCAAGGCAATCGGCCGTCGTCAACCGTACCCACCATAAATCGTTGCATTTTCTTTACCAACTTTACGTATGCACTGCGGTGTAAGGAGCTGAAGCAGGAGCTGGAACTGGAGCAGGAGCTGGAGCTCTCGACCTGAAGCTGGAGCGAGGTGGCTCCGGGAATCCCGCATGCGTTGACACTATTGACAGTTTTATTGCCGCCGAACGTCTACCTGGCCGCAACAGCTAAGGATGTACATACATGTATCGGTAGGACGCCAACAAAGATATATCGGTTTGGAAAATGGAGCAATATATAGCTAAATATATAATATATTCCGAAAGATAATTGAAAGTCTCAAAAAAATACTACTTTTTATATGAATATCTGTTTTTATTATAGACCGTGATGAGTCCGATAATAAATCGTTAGTCAAAGAGTTACAGTAAATGTTTATAAATGCTCTTTAAGGTTTATTAAGGAAATTACTGAAAAAAACAACTTAAATCGATGTAGAATTCCAGCAAACAATCGATTCTACCGATAACAGCATCGTTATTTCCTCCCATCCCTAATGCGGGCAGAGATAGCAAGGCGTCCTCTCGCAGGCGCATAAATTGCAACTCTTTGCTGCGATCGACATGCAAATATATTCGATGCATCGTGTGCATTCGATTGCACTTGCCTTGCACTTTTGTGCTCCTCCAGATGAATGGGGGACGAAAGGGGGAGACAGGACATTGGGGGGCGGGCTTCATTGAATCCTGGGCATGATTAACGCAGAATCGAAGCCGAAAAATGGAAAGAGCAGAGGTGGGCAAAGAGGCTTCATAATTAATTAGAGTTGGGAGAAGGGACTCAGTACTACAAATGTGGATTAATAGGGAAATAGGAGATAATCCGTAGATGGGACAGAACTTGAGAAGATTTCAAGCTAGAGCAAGTCTTAACAGTTCTGAAATGTTATCGATTTATTTGATTAAATTCAAGCTTATCCATGAAATGATTTCTTTGGAAACTTTAACAGATGCTTGGACTGACCAATATCTAAAAACCCAACCCGTTTCTATTGAAACTTGGCGTGTGCCTGCCTCGCAGCGATAAATTTAAATAGCAATTCGCTTTTGGCCCAAAAACAGTTTACTGGAAAGCAATAAAAACAATACGATTACCTTTATCAGTTTCAGGTTCGGCTGCAGCGCGCTCTTCAGTCCATGGAAATTCGTATTCTATTTTCTATCGCAAATTTGTTTCGAATGTTTGAGATTTGTATCTGCGCCGCGTGTGTGAAGCGCCTCACACACACCCAACACACACATCCTGTGTCCCAGCCAAGTTTGCCGTTCTGAATGCTGTTGCTGCATACTTGTAGGCGGGGAAAAGTTTTATGTAACTTTGCCTGATTCAATGATATGAAAGAAAGTTTGACATGTGTAGCAATCGTCAACGCTGACTGCGACTGCGACAGCGACTGCAGCAGCGGCTGCGAAAAAATTGTGTTCCATTTGATAAAAAAATACAACAAAAAATATAACAACAAAACCGAAAGAAAGGCAAAAATAATGCGAAGCGAAGGCAGCGGAAACTTTTTTCGTCATTTTCCTGAGGGAGAGGAAAGCAGCAGGCAATTGTCTCGTGTTCCGCCTGAAAAAACACAACAAGAACATAATTTATTTCCCCAAAAACTTGAAAATAACATGAACGCAGAAGATGTATAAAAAAAAATCTATATAATAAAACGAAAGCGAGCCAAGGCAATGAAATTTATGGGAAAGTTTGAGGCGCTTCCTCCCTTCCGTTACTCGCTGGCCACACGGCAAGAAACAAATCAATAATAATTAAAATAATAATAATAATGCCACAAAAATTAATACTAAAAACCATTTTAAATTCTTCAGGTGTTCTTTTTTCGAATTTTGTACTAAATATTCCAAGGTTTCCTTAAGAAACTCAATGCTTTTTGCTTGATTTAAATATTATATTTCTTTAAGTAAGCAAACATGTTTAGAAAATCCTTTTAATAATATTTACACGTTATCAAGTAAAGGAATTTATTATTTATAAACAATATTGTTTATTACAATTATCCGTTGCAAGTTAATAATTTTTTTTCGGTGCCCCTGGCTGGGCCCCTTTTCACAGTTGGGCATCAATTTCCGCCATTTGATTTCGAGCGTCGCAAAAGGAGAAAATCGCGCAATTTACGCACTGCCAGCAATTAGCAACTGATGGGCGAGAGTGTGGCTGCGGCAGGACTCTGGTGGGCGTTGTTGGGCGGTGGGCGTGGTCGGGTGCTAGCAGTGCTTTGGCAAACGGCGCTGACAACTTTCGACAATTAAGTGCAACATCGTGACCAGCAAACACAAAATCGCAGCCGTAGCCCGCAAAAATGGCTGCCGAAGCACAGAAGCCAAAAAACAAAAAAAAAAAGAAAAACGTCGAGAGGAATGACCAAAGAAACGGTTCGAAACAGAAGCTGAAAATGCATTTTTCGGGGGGTCCCGGGTCCGAAGGAAGCCAAGGCAACCGCATCATAACTGCCAATGCGAAACGCGTGCTCGTGCTGGAGGAAATGCCAGGGTGGACATCAGTCACCGGGACGGAGACAAGGATAAGGGACGGCTAGAAAATGGGAATATGCCAGGACTTAATGAACTACTGCAGCGAACTAATGACGCCATTCCCCAGTACTTATTCGTCCTAACTGGTCCTTTTAGTTTCAACTAGATCAGCATCTGACATGGCATTTCTAAATCAACTCGGCTGGTGAGGTTGATCAAGAATATATGTACTTATTGGGGTCAAAGATGTCATCTTCTGACAAATTAAAAGCCAAAAACTATATAGGGAATAAGATGCGTAACGTCATGCCAATTCTTGTTGCTATCAAATGTTTATTTACTAATAAGATACGTTAAATTTACCTAAATGAACTCTGAGATACCTCCTTTTAAGTAAGAGATACACAAATTATAGGTCAAATGAAATATAAGGAATAAGATGCGTAACGCCATGCTATTGTTTTGCACTGAAATTGTTATTTTTCAAAAGGATTCGCAAAATATAACTACATGAAGTCGAAGATACCTCTTTTTAGATGTTACATCCACCAATTAGAGGCCAAAGGAAATATAAGTAATAAGATGCGTAACGTCATGCTATTGTTTTGCTTTGAAGTTATTATTTATCCAGAAAATGCATTATTTTTAATTAAAAAAAAGCCAAATATGCCTCCTTTTATCTGTTATATGCAGAAATTAAAGACCAAAAACCATATAAAGAATAAGATGGGTAACACCACCCGACTTTGTAGCCCTAAAATTATTAATTTTCCTTAAGATTCATTAATTTTAATTACATCAAGCGGTAAATACTTAATGATGCCTTAATAAACCAAAAACCAAATGAAGAATAAGATGCGTAACGCCATGCAATATTTTGTTGCTATAAAATAGTTATTTACCAATAAGATTGGTTAAATTTAATTACATCATGCGGAAGATGCCTGCTTCTGCCCAAATTATAAACCAAAAACCAAATAAAGACTTAAAAAACCATAAGATGCGTCACACCACGCGATTTTCTTGCATTTAAATTATTCTTTTTCCATAATATTCCTTTAATTTAATTACTGATATAATTTAAATGGAAGCAATTACTGGAATATGTATTTTAATGGCTTAATAAATCAATAAGTGTAATTAAAATGATGTTGCCAAGGTGGCATCGATCCCAGGGAAGTGGAGCCTGGCCGGAAGCCCTAATTGACAACAGCTGACAGCATCCTTAAGCCACGCTTAGGTCCACTTTTGATTTCCCGCTTCGTAAGGACACTCGCCTTTCCAATCTTCTCCCGTCCCCTGTCACTCTTATTGTTTATGAGTCAAAACAAATTTTATTTTATTTGTGCAACTTTAGACGCGTGAACGAAAGAAATAAGGAAAACAAAGAAAACTTTCGGGAAAGTCGGGGCCAGATGACACAAAAAAACAAAAGCAGAGCCAGAAGCCAAAAGGAAAATGTAACATAAACTGATTTTTCCTGGACAATGGGGTCCAGAGAAGGGGGCGAGACGGAACTTCAAACTAGCGGTGCAAAATGTTTGCAGCTGGAAATTCACAAAACATGACAAAGGACATGGAGGAAAATACACCGTCCCGAGCAAGCTAAATAAAACATAATACTGAACCCGGCGAGCTAGCCACTGTAAGGCGAACTTTGTATACCCTTTAAAGTTAAAACTAGATTCTTACTTTAGAAAAGAGTGTGCCTGCAATTAAAAACAGCCAGTGAAAGGTATCAAGAGTTTGGATATATAATATATCCCTTAATGCACGTTACAAACTTCTACTCCATATTATAATACCCATCGAGGCCTTGAAAGGGTATAGAAATGTTAGAATAATAATGGGAGAGAGTGGGTGGGAGATGACAAACGAGGAGTCAACCCAACCCCCACTAGTCATGCATTTGCTTCGTTGATGTCCTTAAGAGAAATACCATTCAGTCTCAGTTTCAGTCCGTCGCAGTCGCTGTCATTGTCGTTTGTTTGCATTGCTAAGCTCTTTCCAAAAACACACTGCAACACTGAAAGAAAATCCACCTCCAACGGGTCAGCCACTCCCAAAAATGTAATAATACATTCAAATTAAATCATTGTCTTTAAGCTGCATAATTGGATAACCGTATGAATTCATAAACAAATAATAAACGAAGGAAAATAGTTCAACAGCAATTAGATAAAGTTAAAATTGAATGAATACTTAATTACGGTCTTTAGCAAGTTGGGATTGCATTGCGGGAAATTTTATAAAAGAATTTTTAGCCCGTTCTTTTGCTGTGAAACACCTTGTCCTTGTTAGGACTCGCGTATGCACAAAGAGGGCAGAAGGACGATGGCTAGAAGATGAGCGCGGAAAACGCCAGAGCAACCACCACCCACAAAAACACGAAGACAACAAAAAAAAAAAACGGTCTAAAAGGAAAATTGGGAAAACAGACACACAGCATGGCGAAAAAGTAGCTACAATTTGTGCCTTTGTTGTTGGTCTGTTTTGAGGCAAAACAATTGCAACTAACAAAGCCAACGGAATTCTCATGTTATTCACATTTAATGGAGCTTGGGTGTATTAGACCAGTTTTAAGTACTTCAACTGTTTGCTATTTGTTGAATGATATATAATATATAATAAAATAATTAAGCTAACTTAAATATACATTTATATTCTGGCATAAATTGGGGATATCTTTATTATCTCTACCTAATTTATTTTAATAGTTTCTTCTCTGATTGGTATCTTCGAGTCTAGCAGCTCCTTGTGAGTCTTAGTTTTAGATTCCTCACAAAACACAAGGAATGAGACATGTGCAGGCACTTAAGAATCAGTTTCTCTTCAATCTCCCCTCGAAGTCCATTCAAGCCCGAGAAAGTTGATCTGTCTGTGAGCTCATTTTTATTGAAGGTCTAAAGGGCCGAAGGTACTGCTTACACAGCCTAAGACTTCCATGGCCTTTGTATCTCATAATTGTGAAGGTTGTCCCGAATGACCTCGTATTGATTAGTGGATGAGGAGGGCTCCTTAAAAATACACTCAATATCTGGAATTGCCATTAGACAAGAGCACAATTCTGTATTGTCTCGATATTCTTCACATTTTTGTAAGAATAATAAAGGCAGTTTACTGTTCAAGGGTATATATCTTTATTTATTTATTTATATAACAAATTAAATCTAGCATATTATGTTAAACTTAATACTTACTTCGACTCTCTATATCTTTATATTAAATTATATATTGCTTAATCGACTTAACTTATATTTAACCCATGATCCGTTGGCCGTAATAAAAACAGTTCACAAGTGGCTCTGCCCATACGCTTTCATATACAAAATATACAATTTATTTACAATTCCGCTTAGCTGTTCCACTTTTACCCCCCCAGAAACTCAACTATTTGTTTTGATTTTTATTGCGTCAGACACGAGTGCTTTGTGGGCTCTGGCGTCTTTTTTCCGGGTTCACCCTTTCTTCCGATAAGTTTCTGTTTGATTTGTATTCAATTGTTAGTTTAATGGATCATTCAAAAGTTTTGGCTTCATTACATTGTCGATGTTGTTGCGGTGTTTGTTGCTGTATTTTTTTCGCCCAGTCAAGCAACTCTCGTCGTCAACTATATCGCCATCATAACCATTATCATTATCATCGTCATTATGGCCCAAGTCGCTGGCAAAATTTTGATGACTCGGCGCGATTGGAAGCGGTTATGGTCAGCTTTAAATGCTCTCCCCAAACTTGCCGGCACCTAAAGCTTTTTGGCCGTTTTTGGCCATTTTAACACCGTCTCATTTCTCCACAGTGCTCGAGGCACTGACAGAAAAAAATGTGAGAATGAAATAATAAATATTCACTTTTAAGGACAGACTGTTTGAGAAAGGGATTGCATCTCTAGAGAGGAGCGAGAATAAAGCATAGGGATGTACATATGTATATCGAGAGGAAAATGGCGATACAAATATTATTTGTTGTCGAAATTATCAATGAAAATACTGTAAACTATTTCATATCGAAAATATTGTAAAGTTTGATTCAACGCTAAGTTAAAGATCGCTTAATATTGCATTAAACGTTAAATTATTTTATTTATTTATTATTATATTATTATTATATTATTATATTTATTATTATTATTTTGATTTATTTATTTTATTTAATCTGTAAAATATTTAAAACATTAAAATCCTTGACAATATAAAATAAAAACCGTCGCTAAACATGAATAATATTAAAAACATATTTAAGTTTAAACAAATTCGATAATCTCCTTGAACTAGTTTGATATTTCAAACAAAATATCGATTTATCATTTATCAAAAATACCAATTTATGTAATGGCATCGATAGGTAGGTATCGATAGTTCCTGCCATCTCTACCAAAGCATACAGGAAGTCATCAAAGCTTGAGCTATGAAGCTAGAACTCTCAACTATTTCCAGCCTCAATTACTTTGAAAAAACAATCTTAGGTCTATGATATTTCTTCCAGCGTAGTCTCCCCACTTCCTTCATTGTTGTGATGGCCCATTGGAAGCATTTTGTTTTGTTTGGCTTGGTGCTTTTGTTCCGATTCGCTTCGTCTCGGTTTCAGTTTCGTTTTCGGTTTCGGTTTCGGTTTCGACTCCGGTCTCCGGTCTTCGGTCTCCGGTCTCGGTCTCACCTTGGTAACAATTTTTCTTGCTGATTTTGCTTATGTGAATTTAATTTACCGAAAGTGAGAAATTGGCAAAAGGAACCACTCGCAGCAGCCGCATCCCTCACGCTATCGTCATTATAACGAGCAGCGCCCCAAAATGGACGTTAATTATGCTTGTATACGTCTCAATAATCTACCAGTAAATGAAAAATGATTTTTGCGTACATTCCCGCTTTCTTGACAATTGCCCCAACGCCGAAAGCATAATTAGTTTTTCAAATATTTATTTATTTTTTGGCCATTCTGCTGGGAGTTTGGATGTCTGCGCGATCTTTCAAGGGGATTGCGCAACGATATTTAGTGGTGGTAATCATCAGGATGGAGAAAGCTTGGCGGATGGATAGGTAGGTAGCAAATCGATGGTAATGGGATGCTATATCCAACCAGACTGAGGTGAACACTTTACAGAAGCCTTAGAGTTCAATTCTTGCTGATTATTAATTGATTTCCGGGTTGAAAATCGGACTTAATCGGTAATCGGACTTGTCGTGCTCACGAGCTCACCTCTAATAATAGAATCCTGTCCAAATCCTGCTTCTATTGTTTGGCCCACACTTCTGTTGGGCAACGAGCTCAGCAGAACACCATTCCGTTTGACATTTTCCACAAATTGTTGGCATTTTTTTTTTTCCGCTTACTGTTTGGACTTCCCCCCTCCGGGCCGGAACATGACTCCACCTGGCCTTCAACCCAGTTGCACATAGTTCCGTGCCCCGAATCCTTTTCTTCGCCGAGTCGCATTCTCCAGCAGAGCCACATTCCGATGCTAATTCTAATTAAGCGCATTTGATGAAGTAAACGTGTCCCGACTTTTTATTCATAAAGAAGGCAACAAAAATCCGAAACGAACCGGATGAGAACTGAAACTAAAGAACTGGCAGGAAGGCTGAGAGCTGGGGAAATTGGGGGGAAATCGGGGAAATGGGGGAAAATGGGGGAAAATGGCAGAGGGTTGAGAGAGAGCCCAGGCAGATAAAATTTCAACGGGCGCTCATTCAAAACTTTTGGAACGGCAATAAAAAAAAAAACAAAAACAAATACAACAAATAGAGTATAAATAAAATGAAATGTGTAAGGGAGGCGAAAAGCTGGGAAAATTCATTGTCATTGTCAAAATAAATTTTTCTTTTGAAATCCATTAAAGCTTTCATTTGGAGCGAAATTGTTAGAAAAGTGCAAACGGCAAGCAGAATCCACTCGCAAAAGAAAAAAAAAACAAAGTCGAACAGAAAACACAGATAATAGCGGCGGCGGCGGCGGCGGCGGCCGAAGTGGCCGAAAAAATTGAAATTATTACAAAACTTTTGTGATTATCTCGGGCTACGTCCATCGCCTTGGACCGCTCCCAATTAGCCAGGACGCCAAGTCGGCGATTCTCCGCCACACACAGAGCAAAAAAAAAAACTATTTGTCTTTAACCTAAATGGAGTTAAAATATTAGCAGAAAGTATTTGTAAGAGTCTAGGAATGTTTACGTGGAATACTAATTAGTCTGTGCATTTTTAGAAACATTTCTTTAAGTTCTCTAGGAGTTTTCTTTATTTTAAGCCACTGCAAAGTGTACTAAAGAGTTAAAGCGGTAAATGTTAAACAAAACTATCTTCAAGTCATGCCTTAAATCTTTACCATTCCATCTACTTTAAGATTTATTCTCTGGGTGATTTTTGCTTTAAGTGCATAACCGAAAAAAGTTACATTTGTTTCGCCCAATAACTGTCAATGCGGCAAGCGTTTGGGCGTGGCCATTCGCTCGATTGCGCGGACAATTGTTGCGCCCACAACGAGGACGCGAACGGAGGCACAGACAAGGCCAATAGGAAAACCCAGCGGGACCAAGCCGAATCATAGATATACTAGGCAGCCCTAGTCACAGCACAATAAGTCAGTGTAGGCCACACAAAAATTAACTAAAAGCACTTGATAATATAGCTATATTATATAGCAGAGTTATTTACAATATTATTTAGATACAATAGTAATAATTAAGTAACTAATTCAATGTTGTACAAAAATAAACTAAAAGTCTTGGAAATTATATTCATTATATTATACTCATCATTATTTTGGAGTTGAAGGAGCAGTCATTAAATAACGAAATAAATATTCTACAAAAATAAACTAAAGTCTTAGAAATTATAATAAATTCCCAGAGTTCTTAACAATATTTTAGAGTTGAAGAAATATTAATTAAATAACTAATACATGTTCTACAAAAATGAAGACAAAAGTCTTGGAAATTTTAGAAAATTCCCAGAGTATTCAACACTATTTTTGATTTGAATGAGTGGTCATTAATTAACGAAATAAATATTCTACAAAAATAAGCTAAAAGTCTTAGAAATTCTAGTAAATTCCCAGAGTTCTCAACAATATTTTTTAGTGGCTAAAGTGTTTATTAAATATCTGATTAAGTATTCTACAAAAATAACCCAAAAGACCTGGAAAGTATAACCAATTCTCAGAGTTCTCATCGCAACTATTTAGTTCCAAGATAATTCACAAAATAACTAATAAAATACGATCCCTTACACTTGTACAAAAGTAAACCACAAATATTACCAAAAGCTGTGGCTTAAACGATCAAAGCTGTGGCTCATAAAACAAGGCTACTGTTTCTTTCTTTCTGTTTTTAATAAATATTAAAAATATCACCCACAATGTTAGTTCCGTAAGCATAATATACTATCATATAGTATATATGTTATCGGAGAGCGCAACGCATACGCCGTCCCTGTGGCATAATACTCTTCTGTCGATTTTCGGGAGAGAGATGGCGGAGAAAGCGGCCTTGCCGCCTGTCAGTCGGCACTGTCGAGCCACTTAATTTAGAGATTTATGCTAATCAAGCACAAAGTATTCGCCGAGCGGGGTCTTCGTCATCCGCCCCGTTGCCCCCCAGCCCGCTCAAATGGAATGGAATTGAATGGCGGGGTGTGGGGAGAGGAGCGGTCTGCGTCATACTAAATAAAAGTGAAAATTCTTATATAATATGCTAATATTTCTTGCCGCGCCTCTAATTTGGAATTTTTTGGCCGGCGATGCTGCTGTGGATTACGAGAGATTTTTTCCTGTTTTTTTTTTTTTTATAATATTCAGATTTATGGAAAGAAGTTGAAGAAAGCGCAAAGAAGTTTTCAGTCTCGGCTCGGTCGCCTGTCATTATTTTCTTGTCATCCAATAATCGACAACAATAACATTGAAATTTTGCTGGATTTATGTTTTGTTTTAAGCGCCGAAGGAACACTCGCCATGTATTTCTTCTTCTCGGCATTTCCTTCGCCTTATTTGTTGCCCAATTGGCCGTGTTTATACACAAATTAATTAATTTAAATTTAAATGTGCGTGTAAATAGAAAGTTGTATACTTTATGGCCGGCCTTTTGCCTTTCCCATTAATATATGAGAGATTTTTTGTAAATAATTTATTAAGCCACATAATTTTTGGATTAGATAATGAAAAAACAAAAAAAAAAATAGATACAAACAAACAGAAGAAAAAAAGAATGCATATGCGAATTATAGCTGCGTATTAAAAATCAATTAATCTGGAAAGAAAACATCCATTATGCTAATAGGATCGAGTGGAGCGAAACATGACAATAATCAATTGATAAATGAGGCACCGCCGTACTATATAGAGATGGAATGAAAACAAAAGCCATGAATTAATTGAACGCAGTTTTAATGCCAGGTAATCTGGCGGACAAGTTGGCTGTCGGGACGGCGAATGCATTTAAGTTTGTGGCTTAGATATAATTAAATCGTGTCCGCCGCAAACAAGGGATGATATCGTTTTAATACCTAAAACAACTATATGTGAAGCCAAACAAAAAAATATAAACAAATGACAAAAAAAAAAACGCACGGCTAAAGCTTTAAATTAACTTTACTTAATTAATTGGATTGCATTATGTGGAGCGTTTAATTAAATAATATATTATACTATGTATTCAAGACAGCGTGCCGCGTTATTTACTAATTTAAAAATTAACAACAATTGCTGATTAATATAACTAATAATGACAGGTGAAAACTCTATCCCTCTACTCTATTTATCCCAATAAATAATTCGCTGAGTGCATTCCCGAGTTCCATCAGATAGGAGAAATCAACACCACTTAGTGTTTGTTGGTTTTTTTGTTCAAATAATTTACTTAATCGTACAAGGGTTTAATTTAAAGTTAAATTTAATTAATCGTCCGAGAGAGTGAAGCCTATGAAACATGTCGTCCTTCAGTAGGGATTATTGCAGCAACAGTTCTTGATGAGAGAGTGCTCGTAACAGGATTTGGCGTACAACAAGGAGCAGTCGTAGTACAGGCACTGCGGGGGTCGCAGCTGCGCAGGAGCGGAGGCTGTACAAATGGCAATGGAATCGCATTACGTCCGAATTCGAAATTGAATAAAATTAATAAATGCACGAGATTAAAATGCGCGCATAAATAATGTCGCCAGCGGCTTTGGCCGCTGATTAATTACCTGGAAAATCGCAGCAACAGGCATCGTGCACCATCTTGTGGGAGCAGTAGCTGTAGACGGAGGAGTCGCACAACGGGCAGCCGCCGGGCTGGCCATAGCCACCGCCAAATCCCGCTCCAGCACCAACTCCCTGACCTGGTCCAAATCCGGGTCCAAAGCCAGCTCCACTTCCAATGCCATTGCCAAAGCTCGGGCTACCAAATTGACGGGCTGCAAGGATAACCGGACTTTTACTGACACTGCTACTTTCCCGGAGAGTACTCTATATATACTTTTATAATGCCTTTGAAAATCCCACTTAGTTAATCCCTAAAAATAATTCCATATTTCCATTTATTCGGCACGAATTACATTGCCCACCAATTTATTTGCGTGAATTTCGCTTTAAATTAATAAATGCAACGGTGCAAACCACGAACTATACAGACCGATATTAAATATTTAAAATCGAATCAAACCGACTGCCGCAACGAAAAATGGTTCTGTGTGGTTTATTTTTAAATTAATAATGTTTAATTGCTTAATTTTTCAAGCAAACACGTTTCAATTTGTCCCGATTTACAATTGTGTGTGCGTGTGTATTTGCATATTCAAGGTGTGCAAAATAATAATTTGTGTAAAGTTAACGGAAGAATATTAAGAGTTCAAGGGGGCTTTGTTTGGGAGTAATAGGACTCACAGCTATTACGAGTATTATTAGGCTCTTAAGAAGAGAATATATGTATTTAAAACCTTTATATATGTTTTTAACCTAAATAGAGGTTCAGTTGGGAACAATTTGTGGTAACAACATACATTAAAAACTCATCTTTTGGCCAAAAAGAACAACAAGTTCCTGACAGACTTCTATAATAGTTGTTCTCATTATTATTCTTAATATTTAAAGTAAAGTTAATTATGTATTTAATGGCATTTTGTTCTTTCTTGTTCTATCTATATAATTGATGAAGAAAGTCATAGTTTTGCCCATCTACTTACATGCAGTCTCCTGTTTTGCCGCTGCCCAAGCAATGGCCACGAGCAGGAGCAGCACTAGAGGGTCCACAGTGCGTATGTGCAACATCTGGATGTCCTGCAAAGCTGTTTCCTAGAACGAATCGTTGTGGATGATCGAAAACGCCGATGCTTCTGCTGGGGCTGCTGACCGTCGACTGCAGCCAGAGCCATCAAGTTGTGACGGAAGCCTTTATAGAGACGCGATCGAGTTGGAGGTGGAGCTTGAGATGGAGGTGGAGGTGGAGATGGAGCTTAAGATGGAGATGGAGATGGACTGGTCCGGATGGCGGACGGCTGTCTGGGGCGACGAACGATTGATGCGGCTTTCGCTTTCAACTTGTGACAAATTCATAAATAATTTGACTTGATTTGATGGGAGCGATCCGCAGGCAGAACGCTAACAAAGACTCAGATCTCAGTGTTTGTGGTTTTCTGATTTCGGTTTTCGATTTTCGGATCTCCGATTTCAGCTTTCCAGCGAACGAAAGTTACGGGGGCGCCGAGCTTGAGGTCTATTGTTCGATGGGGCTGACAAGTGGATTGGCAAAAAAAAAAACTTGGCTAAAATGAGGCTCCTACGCAGGCAGATACAAATTTTGGTTGCTGATCTCTGATGTTGGATTTCTGCTGTCTGATTTCTGTTGCCAGATTTCTGTTGCTTGATTTTTTGCTGTCCGATTTCTGTTGCCCGATTTCTGTTGCCCGATTTCTGCTCTCCGATTTCCGATCTCTGTGGCCTGCGACACATTTCTCGATTGGAGCCAGTTGAAGATTTGTGAAGACTCTTCTTGGATACCTGCAGCTGCAGCAGCGTCTTCAACTTTTACTTTTTCCACTTGATCTTCGCTGTTAATTGCTTCATCCCAAAAGTTATTTTCCCAGACTCGCGGAAGCAGTCACAGCGCTCGCTTATGTAAAATTAATAAGAGATAAAATAAATTTCGAATGAGCGTAAAACAAACATCAGAAACGATTTGTTTTTCAGCTTGTTTTTTTTTTTTTGTTGTGTTTCTTTCGGGCTGCTTGGCTTGGCTCATCGCTTTTTTTCTCCCCTTTAAATCGTTTAAAGCGAAACGCGAAACGCAAAGTAAAAGTGTTTCATTTTGATTGCTTTCCCGATTTCGATATTGGCTTCTAATTGATCTCTGGCCCATTCCGGGGGCATTATGCTAATGGATTGGGTACAGAGATCGCTCATTCTATGGCCCGCCACAATCTGGGCCACCAGCACTTTCTCCGGCGATAATCGGGCTTTAGTATAGCGCTTTTGCAACTGCAGCATCAGCGGCTACATCGGCTACATCGGCAGCCCGAAAACGCGAAAGTCCCCCCTTACTGGCCGGCGTTAAATGGCTCCCAAGTGTAATTTCATTTAATTAACTCGCCCCAACGACAACGCCGGTCAGTTGCCGCAATTTGAATGCAGCAAACGAAAGCCAGAAAGACAGCTGACAGTGGACAGTCGAGAAGGCAGCCCTTTGGACATAAATATGTCAGTGGCCATAGGAAGTGTTTAGTTGTCGGGTCTGGGGTTTTTATTTTCATTTCGATTGCATCTGCAATGCATCTGCCACTGAGTATCTGTCGGTACGTGCGCCTCGTTATGTGCTCGTCGTCGCTCTGCGTTGATTATCTTGTAAATTTGTTGCACGTTTTTGGCATGTAAATCCGCTTGTCATGTCTACACACACAAAAAATTACACAAGTGATGTCATCACCTGCTGCAGATACATTTACATGCCGATACAGCTGCAAAGATATGAATGAAGGCAGGCTTACATTCAGTATTTTCTCCAATGATGATCATGAATTTGCAGTCAGTCTGGTTAGAGGTTTCTTTCTGAGCTTTTAACATAAAAAAATTACAGTGTAACGAGTTCAGGTCTTCTGTGAATTCACAAAAGATTGTTTTCTTGTGTTTATCTTTGGGCAAGGGACCCGTATCTGTATCTGAGAACAATATGAGTTGCGGTGGCGATCGAGCCGCGTCTGTGTATCTGTACGTGTATCTGCTAGATACATGTGACGTAACCGCAGACGCCGCATTACTTTTACCACTCTCTTTCGCCCCGTGGCTTATTTATGGGTTTTCGTTTCACTGGAATTTACCTCACTCACTCTCGCTCTCGCTCTCGCTCTCCCTCTCCCTCCATCTCTTTCGATGGCGTCTTAGGGCTTAGGTCACTCGCGATTGACCTCAATTAGGCGCCCGCCACGCCCAGTTACCGCATCGTGGGGCCCCGCCCCCTTTCACCGCCACCGCGAAGCACCGCCCACCTGTCAGCCACTTCGATTGTTCGCGCATTGCCGCCAGACCACAAAAATGTGTGCATTGCCGCAACAGAAATTCCATTCTGGCCACTGCAGATGATACTCTGCATTTAATCTAGGGGGGAGGGCGGGGAGAGCATATGGAAAATTAAAGTCGTAAACAATGGCAGGGATCATATATAACAATATATACATATATGTATATATATAAATATATTTGGCCCACCGGAAGTTTATGTTAGTTTTGCGTAAAGGAAGACATTTATTGTGCCGGCTTTTTTTTCGGAGCACTTTGATTTATATTTCAGCAAAATTTCAATATAAAATTTAATAATTTCCCTGCTGACTGGTTTCCTTGCAAATAATAATTACTTCTGGAATTAAATAGTATTTTTAAATTACTTCCTTGGAAGTGAAATGTGTGCAGAATGACTTTAGACTTGGACACTTTTACAATAACCTTTTGGTGGCCAACTTGTACTAGAAGTATTTTAAAGAGTGCAGCAAATGTAGCCTAAGGTTTTATTAATAATAACAATATTATAAACGTGTTTCAGGTTAATTTCTTTTAACCATAAAGCTGCGAAAGTGCCTAAAAGTATGGCCAAATTTAGGAAAATACTTGTATCTTTGTAGCTTTACATTTAGCATTAAGTCAAATAGTTTTATTACCAGTTACTGCCTATAGTTATAAAATAAATCTAATAATCAGCTACCTCATAATTAATATGCAGATGCAAGCTCATATATAAAACTATTCTTTGAGCTAAAAAAAAAATGCCAAAACTAATACACATTTAGCCCGAAATACAACGAAATAGCTTGTAATTATTTTATTTCAATTTGGCTGGTAAAAAAAAAGATGAAACTCACATTAATTATGTTGTACATTGCATGTACGATTTATGGCTACAACCGTTCTGGCCACGTGCAAACTTGGTTAACTGGAATTTGTTGTCTAACAAGTGCCGCTCGCCCGTATCCTTTGTTGTGTGTGGCTTTGCCTCCTGTTATTGTTACTATTATCGTTATTTTTATTGTCCTAGCTGACCTTGTTGCTGTTGCTGATGTTGTGTTGTGGCACAAAACCAATATTTGTCTACTTGTGCCCCCGTCTACAGCCCAGCCCCCGCCGTGGCTCAGTGTTTATGTTGATGTTTGTGCAATATTTACATGAGTTATTTGCAAACAGAATATAAATATGCCAATATTTAAATAAAATAATAGGCTTTCTCCGGATCCAAATTATTATTATTTTTCGAAAGAAGAAAAAGAAGCCCCAAGTTGCCTCGAATTGAATTCCGAGTGAATATGATTAGGGTTATGATGTACCAGCCTCAGATTGTAATCTGTTTTGCATCCGAAAGTGAGCGTTGTAATTGCATTTCAGTCTCCGCATAAATGGGGATCCCCCTCTTCTTTTTTTTTATTAGGAACCTATGATATATGGGGAAATGGGAGTATGGGCTAATGTCAGCAGTTGTCTGCTGCCGGAGATAAGATTCAGAGACTAAAAACTGAAGCCCAAGCTGAAATCTGGCTCACCCATAGTTTTTCCAAGAGCGGATAGAAGGGGGCAAAAAAATAGCTGTACATCTCTGCAAAAAATATGCAAATAAGCTTTATTATTTGACAGTTTCTATAAAATGCAAAAGCCACAAAAGGCACCAGCGCCAGCACCAGCACCAGCAGCAGCAACAACTTCATCAACGTCAATGAAAAGTTTCCGTGCGTTGGGGAGCCGTAAGCCAGCCGCCTCCATCGGAGTGTTTTGGCCCAGATTCCAGATTCCAGATTCCAGAAACTGAAACTGAAACTGCAGAAGGGGGATGGGAATGGGAATGGGTAGACCCGGCACCCACATCGCTCTGGCTTATATGACAAACTGAAATGCAATAAACAAGTTGACAACTCTGACAATTTGGACAAGAGAAACATGGTAAATGCTCGGAATTATGACAAGCGACGAGGAGTCGAAGCCGGGACGAGTCCAGGGGCCATGTCGAGGGCGAGGGCAGTGGCGGGGATATGGCCAAAATGCCCGAAATGAGAGCAAACAAACATAGGACATAAAGAATAAGTAATAAGCATGCAAATGCGTCAAGAGAGCAACTCTCCAGATGCATATACAAAGACTCTGTTACTGCCGCTGCCATTACGGGCGGCACCATGGGGGTATCTCATGGATAAGAGATACTTTTTTGGCTTAATTACTTAGTGGAAGCCGGAAGCGCAGTCCTGGGACACTGGCGCCCGTATCTGCCTATCCAAGTATCCGAGCAGCATCTAAGTATCTGTCGGGGCTCCTCGCCAACTATAAAGGGAACCCAGATACACTTCAGCAACTGTTCCAGTGGCAACTTTCCTGGGGGGGGCCCCCAGTTGTTTTGTCAACTAATGAAAGACACAGTCCATTCCTGCTGCCGCTTCACTCTCTGCCCCTGGCCAATGCCCCGTATCTCTTGATAAGCTAGGCATCCCTGAGTCTTACTTGGAAAACTCCTACAAATACTACAAAAAATATATTATATTAGAATGTAAATCTATATGTGGTCACGTACCTTCAAGTTACCCTCGTCGAAGGCCCGGGATTAGGACCTCGAAGGTCATTGTCAAAAAAGATTCTGTTCAACTTTCAGGTGCACGCGACAAAAATTGAATAATCATGGGGCAAGATGTTTGCTATTTGAATTCAGAGGCCAAGGTCTACTGATGATGGACGGCTGGCCATCTCATAAAACAGAAAAGTCTGCTGTTGTAGTTTCTTTATGATTTATTTTGTTACAGCCTTCGCTTTAAACGCTCCAGCTTGCCTTCCTTTAAGCTCCACAAGGTCCTGTGTTGCTTGTAATTACAGTAAACTCTGCCACAAGTGTACACACACACATTTATTCACTCGATTTGGAAATCATGAGTGTGTGTTTTCACAGCACCGATAACAAAATAAATGGCTCTAATTTTTGGTTTGGTAACGGCCCATGACCAGAGGGGTTCCATACATAAATTTATCTGCAACTTGGGTCAAATTGATTTGCAGATTTACGAGGCGCACTTGTAGACCGAGCTACAGTATCTGCCAGATGCACGGACAGACTCTTCCCTAGTCCGAGATAGTTTCTTGC
>JAEIIG010034939.1:0-83473 GCA_018904695.1 Drosophila parvula
TAATGTTTATTATTATATTTTCTACATTACTTTTAATAGTATTCACTGCCAAGGAAATCAAAAACCTTTTTATATAACTACTTATATAATTTTAAATATTTCTAAATATTCCCACAAACATTTAATCCAGTTTTTCCTGGTGCACTGTTGCCTTGCGCCCCTGTCACACCATAGATTTTTAATGTGTGCCCCGGTGCTCTTTAGGATTCCAGCCCTGTCTAGGACATAATGAGTAGTGAGCGCCAGCAAGCAGTTGCAGTTGCCAGCCCCCCCCGTTTTTGAATGGCATTTTGTGGGCGTGATGTCGTCTATAGTCGGGGAATTTCGCATTTAGAAAAGCTTACGGAGACCATGAGAAAAATTCATGAGTAAGAGGAGGTTGGAGGACTCGGCTAAATGAAATTAAGCTGCCATATGTGGTGGGACAATGGCTGTACCTTACTGCCAGTCTCTCTTTCATACAGAGAGCGAGCGAAAAAAAAAGAAAACTAAACACAACTACTACTGTAGATGACTAAAGCATGGAATGCCATTAGGTAAAAGTGTGTGTGTGTGTCTATGGGTCTATGGAGACTTTAAGGCATTTTTTCAAAGGGTTCGAATTTGCATAGATGGACTTTGAGTAGAAAATAAATTTGCATATTTGAATTACAGGAAAATAAAAGCTGAAATATTGGAAAAACCTATTCAGTCTGTGAGAGGAAGACTCTACTGCCCTGATTGAGACATGTGTTTACTTTTATATAAAGATGATTTGGGGATTTTGAAGGGTTTAAAGAATGGCTTTAGGTAGGCTAAGCTGTTATGAATACAAAATGTTTTCTTAGTGATTGTAACTAAAGGCTAATGGTAATTGTTAAATATAATAGTAGTGATTTAAAATTTTTTGCTTTTCTTATAGATTTCTTAAAGTCTTTCTATTTATTTTATGAATTTTAACTGAATTTAAGAGCTGTACTTAAGCAGGAGTTAAACTTGAGATAGGAGACTTAGAACAGACATGGGAGTATATAATTTGCTAACTTATTTGGTTAAATTATATTACCTTAAATGGGTTTTAAATATTACCAATAACTTGCTTAAAAGCTGAAGCAAAGAAATGCCTTGTAAATATAAGGAAATATATTTTAGTTTCCACTAAAACCTATCTGATATAGAAGTAAGAATCCATCAAAGATGATCATTACGCAAAACTTTCATTAACTTTAGTGCACTCCGGGGATATTTTGTCAATCGATTTCTCATGACCATCCAGCAATATGTTCCCTCATTTTCCACCCCCAGGTGGTGGTGTGTCTGTGTGTGTATGTGCAGGTGTTTGCTCATATAGCGACAGACACCTAATGAATTATTGGTTTATTTTTGTACCCATTCTACTACCTAATCGCAGGCGACCTCAACATCATCAACTACTCCCCTATATTCCATTCATTATCCCTCACTCTCTCTCTCATTTCAATGTACTCATAAAAACCAAAATTGAACGCATTTCAGTATTCATTGATTTTCTGTCACGTTATCGGGCAAACATTTCAGAGGTTTACTAACTAAACAAGCCCCCGTGTCACTCTATTTCCAACTAGCACCCCTCAGAAAAAAAGGAAAAACTATTAATGCCAGAAACGTATCAGAGTGTTTCAAGCATAAATCAACACGAAACTGGTCATAAAATCCATAGAAAAGTGTCAATTGTAGGGAAATGGAATGGTGCCCTTTTCGGCACCACATTTTTTACTTTTATGTTTCCCCTTTTTCGAAAACAACACTTTTCCAAGTGTTGGCTTATATTCAAAAACACTTTAAGCATTTTACTTTTTTTTTCGGGGGCACAAAGTTTTCTTCCCTAGTTTTTGTTGTTGTTTGTTTTTTGTTTTATCACACCGACGGAAAAGCAGGTGAAAATGTCAACGACAATTGCCAGCGCCAGGTGGCAAGCAGCAACAACAACAACAACAAGTGTAATAACAGTAGCAACATCAACAACATTTGCATAAATTTCAAGGAACGTTTGGTGGCAAAAGTTTGCGCTGAAAGTGATTTACACGGAGAGGAGGAGGCGGGCGGTTGGTTGCGTTCTCTCAACAATTTTCTTGCCTCCAAAAGCTCAGGCTTTCCCATCGTTTGTTGCTTAAGTTCAGTTTAACTTTCCTATAAACTTTTGTCACGCCCCCTCCGTTATTTTCCCGCCTCGCCTCTGCGGGCGGTTCTTAGCGCCTCAGTTAGCAGGTAGGTTTTCCTGCTTTGTTATTTTTACTTCTTATTTTCTTCTTTTTTTTTGGTTTGTTGCCCTCGCATTTTCTTGCATTTTTTCTTGCTTTATTTTTATTAACCACATTAGTTGATTTTTGTCACGCGAAAAGTTGCCTTCGCTGAAATGTGATTTATGGAAATTTCCTTCACACTTATTGTGGGCCACACACAGAGAGAAAATGTGTAATAAAAAAAGGAAGTATATTGTTGATTTTAATAAGGAAATTAGGATTACTATCAGCTGAAGAAATATTTAAGCTATAATAAAAGTGACTTAAATATTGCAAATATTTAACATTTAATCTTGCAAACACATTTTAAAGTTGTTTTTCGCTTATATAACATTAACTTTAACCCATTTTCTTTCTGTGCATAGTTAGTTTTCTCCTTCTACTTCGGTAACACCCGGTGTGGTGCATATTTTAACAGTTTATTTATTTAGCGTCAGAACCAACTCCCGTTTATACCCCACATAAAACATTTCTTTGCTCGTTTTTTTTTTCTTTGTCGTCGTTATTTTGGGGGTAAGTTAAAGCATTTAGTTATTGTAATTTGCGTTGATTTCGTGGTTGCTCCAGTGGGTGGGTGGCGGTACTTTTGTGGGTCGTCTTTGGTGCGTATTTAGGTAGAAGTGCGTGAGCTTGATTTAATGACCCCGGGCGTTTTTATTTATTTACATTGCTGGAATTTTGTCAACAATTTGTTTGATTTGATTGCTTGGCTAATGAGGCTGCAAATGGTCAAATACTGAGCCAAAATATCTAGAAAATATGGCATATAATTATAATGGAAAATATTGAAATATAAGTTCAGTTTTCTAGACTTTTTTGCATAACTATGGGCTTAATAGAATTTTTGAGTTGAAAACTTTTAAATAAAAGAACTTACTTGGAATACCCTTACAAGTATGAAAGTAACCTCATTATTGTAGGCTTACTTAAGCAATTGTTCTTGAATGTTCTTGAAAATATGTTAATTATATATTGAAAAGTCTAAACAGTTGATATTTAAGTAATAAATGCAAGTAAATAACTTTAAACTACATTTTTAACCTAAATAACATATATAATTCACTAAATTCCATTCTGTTCTCTACCATCTAAAAAAAAAACACTTTCTAAAATTCCATTTTCCCGTTCTTAACCAGCATTTATCCCCCCAAACCGATTACATTTTCCCCATACTCGGACATCGATAAAACCAAAGGACTTGCCTTATATCCACTGCTGCCGCCCACCCACACAAGTGTGAATGCCCAGTGAATGTTATAAACTTTGATTTCCTTTTATGGCCATACTCTCCCCCTATATAACAGTGGCTAATCCAAAATGGCTGCCATAACAGTGCTCGGGGAGCTTTGGAGTTTTTAGCTGAAATTTTTATGAGACTACAACACGCACCCCCGCCACCCACCCGAAAAAAAAAAAAACGAAAGAAAATAACTAAAATCGGACTGTGACTACAATTTAATTTGTACAGAAAAAAAATCTATATATATATAGAGAGAGAGAAATGTGTGTGCAATGTCCATGGAGCTTGCACAATTCATTTCTTTTGTGGAACTTGAAAAATGTTTCAAAATGTTGCATGTTGTTCGTGGTAGCTTCGTTTATCGTTGCATTTATTTTTACTTTCGTATTTCGCATTAAATGCCATGCATTGGCCTACGATGGCATTTTCATGTTGATTCAGTTTCAGGTGTGGTGGCAACCCTGGCCCTGGCATATTGTAACGTGCGCGACATTTCACCATTTCTCCCCCTATATTTTTTTTCTTTTTTTTGTTACATTTCCCCACCCCCACAGAATCTGAAAAGCTTGTTACATATTTCATTTATCAAACCGAAACGAGAATCGTAAAATGATTTTGTTTTTTTTTGTGTGTTGACTGCAACTCGTGGTACTTACAACATTTTGCGGCAAAGTGTCAAGGGGAATTGAATGCACAGAACTTACCTAAAAAGAGAAAAAAAACGAAGATAAATATTTTGGTTTAATAAAGGATTTATGCGAAGAGCAAGGGTTAGTTGTTGTCACAAGAATTACAATTAATTTAAAAGAAAAATATATAGTAATATAAATAAATTGTAAATGTTTGCCAAAATAAATATTTAATAAATCATGCTCCCCCTTTTCCCAAATTAAACGACTTTTATCGTTCGTTCGTGACTCGTTTGCCTAATAATTACCATAAATACTAAAATGATAAAAAAATAGATATAGAAATTACATAGAACCGATTAGCATGAAATACCCACAAATTTGCCAACTAATTCCAGTTGAAATCATTCGATTTACAAATAAAACTTGAGCTGGAACAAATTGATTTATCAGTCATATCATGTCGATGGACCCACGCTAACCCCGCCATAATCGTATGCAAATTATGATGCGCTTAATTTGGGATCACGAGCACTCCGCACTCTCTGCAGCAGCAGCATCAGCACTCTGCCTCCCCAGATAATTGCCAAAGTTTGAACTTTAATTAAAATTGAAAATTGTGTTGCCATTTCTGAATCTAAAATATCCCTCCTACGGTTCCAGGGCGGGTCAGACATAGGAGGCCGGAGGCTAAACAGCTGCGATAACTTGTGGAATGGCTTTGTCAGAGGACAGACCCGCCCGGAATTGTTTTTGGATTTGTACAAATGTTTTGTCACTGTGCTAAATGCAAACTTCAATTAGTTTGTCCGGTGATTCTGTTGGGCTTACACACACTGATTCCCAGAATCCCATAACCAAAACCGGAATGAGAGAAGGGAATCCAAAGGGGGAGAGCTGGGGATGAGGGCATATTTCAGGCTGAAACTGAAAACGTTTGGCATATTGACAGGCGCATAATTAACACTATTATCAGCATATGCAGGCAGAAGATATAGCCGTTGAGTGCTGCTACAGCATTTTCACAAATTTGTTGCCAGCCAAAATATATATTCTGTTGGCCATTGAACTTTAGCCGACAGACATAAGTTTTGATTACAATGTCAGGTCTTTCAGTATGTCTGCCATAATAAATATATAGATTACGTACAATACATAGATTCGGTTATTACATTTTTGGCAATAATAAGAGTCGTCAATAATAATGAAAAAAAATACGAAATAGAAACACAATTCCACAAAACTAATTTCCTGCTTTCCAATGAAAGTTACAACGCCTCTCTTGTGGCAATCATAATTTCCACTTTTCGGTTCGTTGGCTGTGTTCAGTTCGTGTTAGCAAAAAACTCAAAAGTAAACACGCAAAAAGCCAAGAAAAAAGTAAATTAAACTTATTATTTTCTTGACGCTTTTGCTACGCTTTGATTTTTCATGTTTCACGCTTCACAGCCATGAAAATTGTGCGTAATAATTGCCAGCTACAAAGGAAAAGTGTAATGGCAAAATAATTAGAAATAATTTGATTTGCTAAAAAGAGCGCAAGAAAAATTTGTCATTGTTGCTGCCTTGTGTTTTTCGAGGCGTTGAGACAACAGAAATAACATTTTTAACAAAAATAATTGGTGTATACCAGGAAATTATGGCGTGAAAGTTATCCCACAAGAAGAAATATTTTGATTATTATTTTTACCAATATCCCCATTTAAAATCAACTTTAATATTGCCTTTATATAAAACAAAGAAGCATATCTTCGACACTAAATGTAAATGTCACGCTTATCGCTGAAATATTTATGTCACATTCAAAAGGACATTTCCTGCGCAACACAAAAAAATATATTTATATGTATAAAAAATGAGAATATCCTTTTATCCGGTTTATTAACACATGGTATATGCCACGCCCTAAACCAATACGCCCTCGTGGAATGCCGCATTTCATTTACAAACGATTGTTGTTGCGGCTGTGTTTGTAAATACAATCAAATTATATTTACATTAGCGACCGAGCCAGTGAGCTCTTTTTTCCGCACATTTGACAAATTCATATTAAATATTTAATTAGTTGCAATGAAATTGATTGCATTAGTCGCTGGTCGATGCGGCAAAAATCGGTTTTTGTTGTTAATGAACTTTGTAAACTTTTTAGACGGGGGTCTGCTGGTTAGCGGAAAATGTAAATGTGGGAGTTTTTCCAGCCAATCTGCCAAATAATGGCAGTGCCAGAAATTTGTGTGTGGGTGGATTGCTACCCATAAATTGTATTTTATAAACAAAACGGATATTGATGTGGAGGAGATTATAAGACTGGTATGGTACTGATGCCAAAATATCTTAGCATGGGCAATTATTATTTATTTAACAAGTTCAAGGAGCATTTTGTGATTTAGTCTTGATTTTGGCAAGACTTTTAAGGAAAAAGTAATAAATCTAGATTGGTTTCCTTCTTATAAATAAATATTTGAATTTATTGAAAAATTGTTAGGACCTTTAAGATATTGTTTCCTAAAAATAAAAATCAATACTTTAAGCAAGACTTTCCCCTTAAAAAGTGACACATCCAATTAACTCGTTAAACTCAGTGAAAGAAAAAGCGTTAAACATTTAGGGAAGAAACCCAGTAAATAAAAAAAAAGGGGAGAAGGATGAAAACCTGTGACCAGCACAAAATACCGGAAACGGAAAAAGGCGGAAAAAAGAGCACATAATGCCACTTAATTAGCGAGCACAGACACAAGCACACGCGCACACTCACTCACACACAACGGCAAACACATGCTTAATGCACATTAAGCCCAGAAATAAACGAAACAGAGAGCGCGAAGGAAATAAGAGGAGAAAGAATGGCAAGAAGTGAACGGTGGGGAAGTGAAATCGAGCGTACAAATTTTCCCGCAAATCAAGAGCAGCGAAAAAGCCAAGAAAAATTAAAAACTGGCACACAGTTCTGGCAGGGACCGTCGACAGAGAGAGAGATGGCGAATGTGGGTCAACTACTGCGTTACCCATTGTTCACACACACACAGCACACACACACAGAGCACACTCACACACATCCGGCTTTAATGTCATTTGCATTTTTTTCCATAGCCTATCCAAACGGGCAGCTGCTTTCACTAGCGTGCCAGCGGAGAGTGTGTGTGTGCTGAATTTATTCTCTCCTTTCACTTGATTTAATTGTGCATAAATATTTTCCCATTGCTTCTGCATGCAAATTAGGCAATCCAAAAAAATGAAAAAAAAAAATTAAGGAAAACTTAAAACGCATGTCTGTGTGTGCGTCGGAATGCAATCTCAATTGTATTTATAGTTGGGATTTATCAGAAAATCGCAAGCGTGACAAGTGTAGATGTTGAGAAGGTCTTGGAAAAATTAAAAATACTTAAATGTTGATTAAAGCTTCCCTTTTATATTTTGTTAAGTCTTGTTCATATTATTAGCTTAACTCTTAACATTTTTACATATTTGTGTATCCTCTCCTTGGCTTTCCCCTTAACTTTCCTATTCCAATTAGTAATTATACATTTATTCAAGTTAATATTAGCTGCCTACCTTTAATCAATGATCCTTATTTTATTTCATTTTTATTTCATTATTTTACTTTTAAAAGCAAACAAAATTTCCTGCCTTTGGGGAACCCTTTTACTGAATTTATTTTAAAAATAGATTTTAGCTCTCTTTCAAAACCAATAAACGGCCAAAAACTAAATGTTTTTTCGGAATAATTTCCGAATGTTGTGCCCGCCTCCCACTCTCGAAAGTGTGCTACAGATTAATGGTCATGGCAAAACGAAAATAAAACCGTCTAGCTCTCTATTTCAAACCCTCTACATATTCGCCCCCGTGGCGTCCTGCAAATGGAGTAGCAAATTAAATGCAGTGACAAATTACACAAATTGCAAGTGCAACTGCAACTGCAACTGCAGCGGGAATTGCACTCTAAATTCGAAACTGCCAAATGCTGCAATTGCAACAAATTGCAAATGCGTTTTAATTGCAATTCGCATCGTTTGCCACTGCAACAATTTGCATTTCCAATTCTTTTTACAATATCTCTTCTTTTTTTTTTATTTGTTATTCGTTCGTTCGGTTTGGCATTCCAATCTAAAAACGAAAACAAAACTAAATGGTAAAGTAAAGTTTAATGCAGCCCCTGAGCCCCTAGATCTCTATATATATATATAGAAACACTCCCTCCCGGGCTGGACATGCCTAACGAGCAGCATTGTTGTTGATGATGACAATGATTAGATGCGATAATGCAAATGAGTCAACAACGCCGAGTCCTTGGCTCCTCCTGTTCATGTGAATGCGGCTGCGGATGAGGATGTTGATGATGATGGTGGATGGTGGCAAATGGCGGATGGCAGCAATGGAGCTCTAGCGGCTGCCATCGCTTAAAAAATTTGCATGCCAATGATACATGTCCTGCCTTCACAATTGAGCTCAGTATAATAGAACAAAAGGACGCAGGGGATTGGAAAAGGATTCCATAAATTGTAACACTTGTGAGGTATATTTGGGTAAAGAACTTGGCAGATGTATATTCATAACTAGAAATTCAGTCGTTTAGAAATTTATTTTAAATGAATTTATTGATTGAGTCTCTGAACCTTAAGGAAACCTTTTCTGTTCATAAGGCGAATAGTATAATAGAATGACTTTATTTTTTAAGCATGAACAGATTGATATTTGTGAAATCTAACGACTTCAAATATATTAAATCAATTTGACTATAATTTTAGTCACAAAATAGATTTAGATTTTCTCTAGAAATCTTCCAGAAATCTCCGAAAAGTAGGACATATTTTCTTTCATTATGAAGAAAGGCTTTCCCTCTTGTTTCCTTTACACAATCTAAACTATATTATTATTCTGACCGCAATTGTATACAACGAGTGATATGCATATATACATATATACGAGTATATATATATAGTAGATGGTAGATGCAGGCTTACCCACGTGTGGGCGTGTCAGAATGGGGCGTTGGCGACAATGACAGCGATGACGTTGTTCTTGTTGTTGTTGTTGTTGCGGGAAAAGCAGGCAAAAGGGAACAGCACTGATGACGTGTGGTTGTCATTAGAGGAGGCCACAACTGCATCCACGTCCACCTAACATCTAACATTCACTATCCCCCCGGCCAACAGAGAATCCTTGCAACACATCCCCCTATATCCCTTGCAGCATCCCCTCTTGGCCCGTGTTTTGCATGGCTATCATTGTCGCTGGTGGTGGTGTGTTGTCCGCCGTTGACAAAATGCTCACCACACTGACCAAAAATGCATACAACATGGCACAAAGGGCCAAAGACCCGGCTAGGTTGTGGTCCTATTTGTGTCCTTTTCACCCCCCCTTATTTTTTGGGCATCCTTGCCCGCTTTGTTTTGGCGTTGATTTTCAACGTCAGCCTGAGCTTTAATTTAACCCTATAACTGTCTAAATAGTGAGTCTGGAAAAGCTATCTAGAAACTAGAGAATATTTCATTAAATACATGTTTTAAATGTTAGTTAAAGCGGCAACTTTTATACAATTTAATCTGTAATATCTTATTTGTTACATTATTCTTCTATTTACACATAAATATCAAGACTCAGGGAAACTATTCTTTCTTTTCGTTGAAATTTAAATATTATTTTAATCAATCTGGCATACTCTTTGAAATGTCCAATTAATCTAAACAAAAACCATCTTTCGTTCCTTACTCTTATAGGGTTAATTTTCTATTTTTCCTGTTTGCCAAATTATGTGCAGGCTGTTGCATAAAATGGTAATTTTTTAGACTCTATATGGGTTACCAGACGCCATTCATTTGCATAATAACTACGAGGGGTGACGGGTAGTGGCAAATGCCCTTTCATTATGGTTTCCCAACAATGAGAAATGTGCATTTCGGTTTAAATTTAGAATGCAGGTCCTTAAATTGCTGTCACAAAACCAAAAAAAAAAAAAATGAGAACGAAAAATGCAAAATCGGGGGCATATGTTGTCCTGCCACCCACGTAATGACATTTTGATGACATTTTTTTTTGTTATAAACATTTAGTTTGTATTTTTGGTGCCGAGCCAAAGTTGATGCTGTGTGGATGCTGCTGCTGTTTTCCTAAGGAATAAATGGCAGATGATTCTCAGTAGAGGGGAATTAACTGGTCAATTTGCAGGCCAATTAGTGTAACCAGGCTAATAGAATTTTTGTGTTAATTTTATTGCAGCTTGTTGCGTAGTCAGTCAGTCTTCTTCGCCCTCGCGTGCACTCGTCGTCGCCTAATGACTGATTTCGAAAGCTATTAAATGGCCACACAGAGGAGAGTGGGCTGGACAGGGGGTCCAGAGGAGTCGAGAGGATGCTCTGCTCATCCCGTTTGGTCAATGTAGAAACCGAAAAGTGAGTTATCAAGCAAGCACTTTTCTAATTACGATTTCGTCCAACGATTTTTGGACCCGGCCTCAATTCGACACTTGGAGAAATTATCAAGTAAATTGTGAACTTGTTAAAGTAATAAAAATTTAGGTTCTAGTTTCGTATAAGAAAGTTCCTTTTTAGGAATATTTCCATAATATACTTTGTTAAAGTTGTTTAATATATTTTTTTATGTAACGAAAAAAGCAGTTGAGAATTATAAGACCTTTAGCTGTTTGGGAATCATAAGAACTATAGTTTTTTTTTGGGAATAAGCCTAATAAGCCTAAGAATAAGACTATTTCTGTATGATTTCTTTTAAGGTAAGAATCTAATAAGAGAGTCAGTTAGGGCTGTATGAAGTTTTTTTTTCAATAACGAAAAGCGCACTTGAGAATTACAAGATATAGTGAGAAATAATTACTTGGGAATAAGGATATTTCCATTTGACTCTTTTAAGGTAAGCAAGTAACAAGGGAGTCTATTTTTAGATTATAAAAAACGATATATAAAACCTCATCAACATATTCAATTAAATAAATATAAAATCTTAAGTTTCCTTAAGTTTTCAAATCAACTTATTCAATAAATGTAATATGAAATCTTAAGTTTCCTTCCTAATTTCTGATGAATTTTTCCATGTGCAGGCTAGCCAACTAGATGCCGATTCCAAGTCTGACTCTGACGGCCTGTTGACTGCGAAAGGACATTTGGGAACACCGGCTGCTATGGGGGAACTGCTGGGTATAACATTAGCCAGTGAAATTTCCCCAGGCCGATGGCCCATCCGCATGTTGTTGTTGTTTGTTGCCGTTTGTGATGTTATGGATGCAACTTTAAATTGCTTTGCCAGCGCCAGAGTGAGAGAGCCAGAGTTTTTCTAACAGTTTTCCCCAGTTCTAACCCCTCCTCCCCAACCCCTAGAGGAGGCCAACTGACAATGCAGAGGATTGCCACATAGCAGGTTTCGAGTTGGTTTCGGGTCGGGTTGCGGTTCAGTTTTGGATGGGGCGCGGAAAGAGGGGTGTTTTGAGGAGGGCCTGGGCCTGATATTTTCATCGTCTGTCTGGTGCGCTTCCCGGTGGGAAATGCGCCACTGCACTGATTGCACTTTGGCTCAACATTTCACAGAGATACGAGTACGAATACGAGGCCCCCGAAAATGTCTGAGTGCGTAATGCGTTTTCACGGCGGCCCTGCTGGTGCAGGCTCAGGCCAGAGGGACTTTGCCCGAGACCGGAGGCAGGGGAACAGGGGTGGACACCGGACAGATATGGGTGATAAAGTGCAGACATTTGACAAATTAACTGCTTTGCGTCATGCGCCGGAAATGTTGCAAATCTCGTACCGTCGATGACCGACCACCACCACCACCACCATCACCAGTCGTCGATTCCCTGGGATCTCCGATCTTTGATTGATTTATGAAGCTAACCCCCTCAGAGCTTATACACAAATATAGCTGCATTTGAGGTGTGAGTTTTGCATAAATTGTTATCGTAGAACCAAAAACCATAAAAGAAAGGATAATAAACGAAAAAAACAACGTCTTACTTGATTGTGGTTAAAAGCAAGCGAAAGCACATCCTCACTTACCTGGAAAGAGATAAAAGAAAATCATTGATTAAAATGGGTTGCAGGTGAAATATAGTTATGGGTAAATTATACAAGATTTTCTCCTTAAATCAAGAACCTTAAATGAAGCTAAGGACATTCCCCCTTAAAATAGTTCATAATTATAATTTTCCTCTTAATAGAAATCAAAGCAAGATTTTACCTCCTGCCTTTGCCATTTTCCCTTTTTAATAGTTAAACAAAGTGAAATGTTTTCCCCCCTGAACAAGGGTAAGAAACTCTTACATTTTACCCCAGCTGCATCCATATTTCGCCTATATATTTTTGCCTTCTGGGATAACATACATAACCATTAGCCGAAGCATATAATAACACGGCAACATAGTCACAGAGCTGGGGGGTGCTGTGGAAATGGCGTTCAAATTGTATTTAGTCGTAAACTGCACACACACACACAAAAAGGAGCGGAGGGAAAACTGCTTTTCCGAGAAGGAGGGAGGATCAAGCACGAAGAACATAAAACTATTGGCAACTGCGACACGGGGGAGGCCATATAAGAGCCATAATTTCGACACTAATGCCAAGCCACAAAAAAAACAGGCAGTGCTTGGCGACCTTGCGGGTCTGCAAATGGTCAGAGTTTGACATGTGTCAATGGAAACCCTGATGGGGAGACTTCCCTCCCCAAAAAGGGAGGGGAAAAACAGGTTTTGGAGGGATGTAGGGCAAGTAGGCTGAGTCAGAATCACACCTGCGACCTATGCTAATACTGAATTTCAGGCAGAGAAAGTCCTTATAGTTAGAAAAGATTTAATTATACTTTAAAGTTTAAATATACCTTGATATTTAATGTAGAAATGTATATAGCATTAAATATCTTCCAAATACTGTTAATTCTTAAAACATTTTTGTGGTTTTATGTTTCATAACGTTCCCTTACATTACACATTAATATTTCTACATTTCTTTAGCAACTGAAAACATTTTAAAATCAAGAATATCTCCATACTTTTCCGCACAGTGTGGCTCTATCTGGCATTCAGCTTGGGCCATGGTCGTGTCACGAACCTCGATAAAAATCAACAGTTTATGTGCGACGCATGATGTCCTTGAGAGCTGGTAGTTCAAAGGGAAAAAGGGGGAAAGGGGGCAGATGCGCCTGCTCCTGGAGGACACGATGGAAATGTCATTTTTACAAGGCAACCTCATCGAAAGGACATGGCAAACAACAGTGGCTGGTCTGTATCTCTGAGGAGTCTGGCAAATGTATTGCCTTCTATTTGCATTTTCTATTTATTTCTTTATCCCTTTTTTTCCTGGCCAACGACGACGACGACATCGCCTTTCCTTGGCTCCTTTGGCTCCATGTTCTTCTTCTTCAACATCGCCGTGGCACTTGAGCCCGGGCCCGCCATTAGTGGCACGTCCTTGGATATTTCGTATTTGTCCTGTCCTCCTCCGCTTTGGCACTCATATTTTATTAAGTAGCAAAGTTGACAAGGGATTTGCCATGGCAAGGAGGGCCTGTCATTTTGTAAAGTAAATATTGGTAATTTTTATTGAGGATTTTCCTTGATTTCCCTTTGAGCATATGGCTTATCCCCAAAACTGGGCACAAACTTTCCCCCGACGACCAAAATTAAGGGCATTTATTTTTGGCCACTCGAACTTGAACCCGAATCAAACTCAAATGACATTAGGCGAAAAAGCCTAGCAACACTTCGAACTTGTGAGACTGAAAGTTTTTGCGAAAAGAAATCAGACCTGGGCAAAGCATGGCCAAATTATTAGAAAAGTTTTCCTACCCCCATGCCTAACCCCCGAAAGAGATGGGAAGATGGGACTGGGGTGAGAGGGGATGACGGGAACGCGCTTCGTTGCACAAATTTGTGGACCTGCGGCGCAAATTTGTACAAAATGCAACAGACCGTAAGAGACAACATAAGCGATAACACAACAACCAAGCCAAAACCAAACCAGGCAGGAAGCTGCCTCGAGTTGTGTTCACAGCGGTTGCTAACAGGATTTTCACCCAGCTCCCGGTCCCCCCTCCTTCCACGTGGCTTTTCCACACACACACATAGACATACACACCCTCCAGCCTGATTTTCTCCACCTTCTTTCCGTTACTATGGCGAAAAATGAGACTGAGGCCAAGTGTCGATGCATGGCATACGCAAATTGCCAATCGTTAAGTGAATTTTGAGTTGGTTGCTCTTTACAACAAAAAAAAGGGGAGAATGCACTGGGAAAAATGGGGAATGTCTTATATTTTATTTTAACAAGTAATGTTAAGAAAAGGTTAAAGTATTTATAAAAAAAAAATGTTTAAAAAATTAAGGCTTTAAATTAGGGATGTTTATAGACAGGAAAAGTTCGATATAATATATCGACATGGAATATCGATATATGACATGATGTCATGTGAAAAATATCATAATGTTTGATATATCGAAATTAATATAATAAAAAAATATTGCTGATATCAATATCTGCTTGTCATCCCTAGTTAAGAATTATCATATATTTAGCATTGTTTGTTGTAATAATTGAATTTCAGTAAAGGTGATACTGATGAGGACCCTGGCAGAGTAAGAAGCAATTATTACAATTAACAATTAAATTTGTTTATAAAAACGTTTCATGCACAACACAGTTTTTTTTAATTCTTTAAAACCAAATAAAATTATTTTAAAGCGTTTTCAAAATTTGTATGACAAACTTTTCTACAAATTAAGAAAAATCGAACTGCTTTTAGATTTCAACATTTTCTTTGAGCGATTCCTTTTAAAGGCACTATACCGCAGCAGCTTGTCCTTTGGCCACGCTCCGAGTCAGGTGAATTACATTTCATAAATGTCTCCCTTAGAAGCCTTTCGCATGCATCATTTAACTTTGACGCCAACCTGTCCAAACACTTAAGGCGCTCACTCCGCCAATTTTTTTTAGCTGGGGGAACTAAAGAAATCGAAACGGGGAATGGGTCACGCACCATCATTTTCATTTTCATAGCACACACAAAAAATGGGAGGAAAAAAAGAGAGAAGAAATGGTTATAAAATATTTAAAAATCATGCCCGGGCGGACAAACGAGCCTTGAAAACACCTCAAGGAAGCCGCCGAAGCAAAATTGTGAAAGGAGTGGAAAGATTTCAGCTCAAATATGCAAGGCAATGGCTGAAAAAAATAAAGAAATAATAAAAAAAAGAAGCAGGAAGAGGAAGGAGAGTAGGTGGAAATGGAAACCAAGTTGAAAACCCAGTTGACTCACATATGTTGACGCACCGAACCCATTCGAATATATACTCTATATACTAGCTCCTATATACATATGTAAATATATATGTATATGTTTATGTGTAACCCCTGCATATATATGGGTGTGTATAAATAAAATACCATATTCCCTGACATGAATATTTAACACTGCAACAACGACATTCAGCCTCCGAATGCTGCGCTACTCCTGCATTGGTAAAAATATCACAAAATATTCATTTCAATTTCATTTGCTTTTTTCGAACTTCGTTTACATTTTCATTTTTTTTTTTGTTTTTATTTTCCTACCATTTTCCATTTGTTTTGCATTTTAGTTTTATTTGTTTTTGTGCTTCGCTCCCTTTTTTTCTGGGTGGCTTTATTTTGTTATTTTTATCACTAACCAGGATTTTGCTGTACGCTGACAATTTCCTTGGCCACATTCAGTGTTTTTTCTGTTCTCTGGCAATTATTTTGTTATTCGTTTGCTAAAAGCATATCAACATCAAGGACAAAACGAAGATTTTATTGCATGCACTGTTTGGGGCATACAAATTGGAAATTGATTGTTTATTTTTAAGGAAAATGATAAAAATAAGTATGCCTGATGCCTGCTTTTACATCTTGGCACAAATTCCCCGAATTATTCATTGCGAATGTGTCGGCTCTCATCGCTTTCTGACGCAATCTACAAATTCCATGTCGCAGTAATTTTGCATGACAGATTAATAAGCCGCTGCTGTTGCCTCTCGTCCCGAAATTGACATTAAATTGTAATAAATAGGCAAACAAGACAGCATCTCATCCGGCTGCCTTCCTCTGGCAAATCTCCGACAAAAATGAAAGAAAGAAGAACAAATTGCCATGGCGAACAGCAGCAACAGCAGCGCAGTGGCATCATGAAAAAAAAACTTGGACTGAGCAACGACGACGACGTCTGCAGTTGAAACGAATTTAATTTTCTACTTTTTATTTTTATTTTTATTTTTTGTTGTTGTTGGTGCTGCTTTCTTGTGCCCTCGCGTCTGGCAGACACAAACAGAATAACAAGCCGCAAGCCTGAGGCTGACATTTCTCCTTAAGCTACAAGCTAGCTCTACCTTCCTCTACCTTGGCAGCCAGCAGCCAACCAAGCAGCTTCCATTTCCCCGACTTTTCTTTCTTTTGGGTTTTGGGCGCAGCACGGAAAATAGTGGAAACTTTTGATAATTACATTTGGCGGCTGTTGCTTTGGCAGCTAAGCCAAAGTGAAAAAAAAAACAAAAAAAAAGAAAAGCAACCCAAGAAAGCAAAAAACTCCACTCGAAGGTAACAGAGCAAAAACCAACAATTCAGGGGATAAGAAGTGTAGGCTCTGAGGTTTGAAGCATTTTTCACAAGTACAGACCTGAAGTAGATCGATTTAAGAGTTAAGAATGCTGATGGTTTAGTATCGATGAAAAACTGATTTAATGTTGTATGCAAATTTAATGTTTGTTTTTTCTTCATATTTTATGGCACAATTTTAATTTATTTCAAAACAAAAACAATTTCTTTGATTTCCTGAAATTAACTATAAAGATTCCAGAATTTTCCTCAAAATTGTACCTTTTATCTCGGCAAGGTATTACCTTTCTTTTTATTTAAGAATTTCCTTTGGGCCTAATTTTCTAGGTAAAGTTTAGTCGCAAAAAGAATTTATCCCCCAAAGGCTAAGCCGCAACTCACACAGAAACCCCACTAGATGTATTTTCCAGCTTTTCATTTGAAGAACATCTTTACAGCCAGAACAGAGAGAGAGAAAGAGAAGAGAGAGCTGTCAATTTCATATAGAAATGTGTCCCCTACCTCTTGGAATTTATTTCATTTTATGCCCGCGCTTCCACTTTGTGCATAAAACATAGCGAGGGGGTGTTATGGGGGGCGGAGAGCAAGGAAAAGCTGGGAAAAACTCGTGAAAAGAGGAGGGAAGGAGGCAAGGGAGGAATAGACAGATGGCAGAGCAGCACCACCTTCGGGCAATTTCTTAAACTAATTTGGCGTGAGGCTGCTGTGGTGGCGGCATTTTCCTCTTATTTTCATCTCCATCGCCATCTTCTTCATCTTTAGTGGCGGCGTCCTTGTCTTTGGCGGTTTTTGTGCCTTTTACGTGTTCCCAAAAGTATGCAAAGTGAAAGCGTTTACTGGCTGGTAAAAGGAGGAGAGCTTGACGGAACTTTTGATGTTTTCTTTTTTTTTTTTTTGGTCTTTGGCTTCATCCAAGGGTCTGAGGTCTCCCAAAGTATGCAGCAATTATTTTATGGGCCAGCCATCAATCGGTATGGGGCATTTTCTTAATATCCGGCTTAAAAATTTCAATATAGTTTTCCCCAAAATCGATGGACGGGGGGCGAGAATACAAGATGCTGAACGAACCCGGACACAAGTTTACAGGGAAGTGAGCATAGTTAATTGCCTTTTCCCAGGCAGCTATGACAAAAGAGGGACTTTGAATATATATATATTAGACTATATAGACAGTGCACCCTGTGCAAAGTGTATAGTGCCACAAATAAGGAGTTGAAATCGGCAAATATACTGATGCACACTCTTAGGGTTCCATACTTTCCAACATCCTTTTCAGGCCTTTTCTAAATCAATTTAAATTCTCCAACAAATGTTCTTTCCATTTCAATTAAAGAAAAGAAAATAAAAGCTTTTGAATTTTGATTGGTTTTTAATATCGAGCACGCACTGTGTGCGTGTGTGTCTGAGCCCCAGGAATTTAAATAGTTCTCTGAACCTGACAGCTGAATGGAAAAGTTATATATATATATATATATATAATGGTAGCCGGGTTATTTGGGACTCAAGATAAGGACTCTTCCGTCCTAGACTAAATCGCAGGACAATTAAACTTTTAAGCAGGCAAGCGACAAACGACAAATGATGAAATGCATGTAAATGGAAAATAAATATCAAAAGCACAAGAGACTGACAGAAAGAGATAGCGGACTCAGAGAGAGAGCGAGAGATGGCTGTCACATGCCACAAACGGAGACAGGACAACAGGATTCACCCGGATACAATGGCGGGCTAGAAAGAGATAGACCCAGGGGGGAGGAAAAGAAAAAAAAGGAGTTGCTGCTTTTGAGCCGCTTTCATTCTAGTTGCTGCTGTTGTTGTTGGCTCTAACAGCCGCAACAGTTCACATGGCTCATTTTCTATGGTCAAAAAAGGAAGCAGGATGTATATGCCCCCCTGGTGAACAGAACAGGACAGCAGTTTTATTTTTTTATTTATTTTTTTTTTTTTTGGTACACAATACAATATTATTCATATTGTTCGGTGTATGTATATGAAATATGGCAAATGTCATTTAACATGACAGCTTGATGATAATACTACGAGGCAAGAAACAGCAACAATAGCTCACAGGACAATGCCAAGCGCAGCAGGATAAAGTCTACGACCAAAGACGGAATCTTAACCAGCCAGTTGGAGACGCTTTTGTGTGTCCCCAGGAAAAGGTGAATGGATGCTTTGCGAAAAGTCCACACCCCCCCAAAAATAGACATACAGAAGACTAGAGCTAGTCTAATGGTGGGAATGGGGAGAGTTTCCTTGAAGAAAGAAAGAGATTATGGGCAAAAAGAAAGCATATTACAGACCGCAAAAGAGTTGGCCATGACAGGCAATCAATTTTGAGATAAATTTAAGAGGTTGGTAAGCAAATGGGTGTTTTATATGATACAATGCTTCGTAGGTGATAATTTATATAGATTTAACAGACAAATTTCTTGCTACCCCTTTCCGATTTCATTGAGAGAATAAAAATATTAGTTTATTGATTATATTTCACACTTTTCCACCTAGTCTTAAGGGGTTTGGGCCTACACAAATCAAATTTACAGGACTTTGGTTCTTTCTGTTCCATCAGGACTTCATCCTGAGTTACCTCGTTCAAAAATAGGCAACCATCATCTGGCCAACTTCGGCGTCTTGCCGCCATTCGAACTGATGCCAAAAACCACAAAAGCGCATTTTGTGTAAACCGAGTCGACCGCAAAGCAATTGCAAATGTGTATGCACCTAAGGGGGGGAAGTTGAGTGAAGTCCTGCAAGGGGGCGGCCGGCTTCGTTACAGAAGGATGCTCCGGGGGGGTGGGTGCAGAGTGCAGAGTGCGTGGTGGGTGGTGAGTGGTGGGTGGTGGGTGGTGGGTGGAGCAGTTGGCACACAGTTAGGCGCCTGACTGAGCATAAACGTCAGTGTCAGGTGTGGCCTGCTGTTGCTGTTCCTGTTTCGCTTCCTGCTACCATTTCTCTTTATCCTGCGAGTCGCCATTTTGGCCAAGCGGCAGCCGGAAATGCGGTTACGTAATCTCCATATCCGGTGGCAGAGCAGGACTGCGGGTTGCCGGGTTGCCGGGATGCAGGATGCCGGCTGCGGGATGCTGGGTGGGCATGTCAAAAACTGTAGCACACTTTTTGGCACATTATTAATTTTTAGCTTTCGCTGGCCAGGATTTTCACTCTGTTGGTCGCATTTGCCACTGCCCCCTTGCCCCTGCCCCTGCCCCTGCCCCCCGCCCAACTGCACATAAATACAAATTCATTTTTGGTTTCTGCTTCTGCTGGCTGTCCGGTGCATATTTGATGAATATTTAAAATATCAGCACCAAATTGAATTGCATTCGCTAAATATTTTCCCACAAAAGGAATATAAATGGTATCAGTTTTTTTTTTTGCCAAGCCACAATCTGCAGGAAATGTTTATTTGAAATATTCAATTGCCTTTCACTAAATACTTTTCAACAAAAAGACTATTACAGCGACAAATTTGGAGAGAATGTGTGTTTTTAAATATGGCGCATAAGTTTTAGCTTTTGAACACTAAAAATAATTAAATTTCGAAGTATATTATAAACGAACCTATTAAAGAAATATATAAAATAAAGAGAATATAAATAGTTTATACAGTTAACAAAAAGTTGAACATTTAAAACCCTGTTTAGAGCCGCTAAATATTTCTCTCCAACACCATTTCCATTTCCATTTCACTCTTTCCCTGGCTTCCTCGACGAACATCCGTTGTGCAGGACCGCAATGAAAATTTCCGGAAGTTGTGCATAAAATGGGCTATGCATACGGAAATCATCAACTCAATGGCTGAGCAAACAAAACCGAAAGAAAGAGAGGGGCACACAACAAGAGACTGAGACGAAGGATGGGATGGACTCCAGCTATGGGAGTGAAAGAGGAGTGTAACAATACAATGGCAAATGCGAATGACGCCAAACGAATGGCCAAAAACAATGCAAAACGGCTGCCAACGTCCGGCTGAAAAGGACACTACTGTTGCCAGAAAGAGGCAGTAACAATGGCCGAGAATGAGACGGAAATATAGAGGGCACCACAGCACCATCATCATCATGATGATGGTGATGATGATGATGATGGTGTGGTCCTGAATCTCATGGCGACCTTCAGCGGCGAATGGCCAGTGTTATGAATAGTCTGCAAGTGAAAAAAGACTGAAAAGAGAGGGCAATATGCAGAGGAAAAAGAGACGGGACTATCGTCCCGACTCAGTTGACCAGAAACCAGAAGTTCAGTAGCTTCATTTTACACCGACACCCGCTGCTGCTGCTGCTTCTGCTGCCTCTGTCAGGGTCGATTTCACATTTATTTATTGTTTCAAGCGGCCCCGCCTACAGAAAATTGTGTTTCTGCTGCTGCTGCGGCCATTTCCCTTCGCATTTCCCCGGGAAAAACTCGCATGACTCATTTGATTTCAATGGCCCCCCAACTTGTTCATTTGGCAGCGAAAGTATTTAACATTTCCCCTGGAACAATGGCCAGCAAATTGAATGGAATGGTGCGAATGTTTCGGAAAATCTCAATTGAATTAAGTGTTTGTGTGGCGGAGCCGGGCAAAGGGAACATTGATGTATGGTTAACGCTTTAAGGCGGGGCCCAGGATCATTATAGGAAAGCATAGAATTTCAATTTTCTGAATACGTTTTTGGGACACAAATCAATAGATCGATATTTCGCGAAACTAATAACGAATCAATTAATCATTATGAGGAGTTTTCGGATGTTTTGAGTGGGTTTGCTGTCTTAAAAAATATGTTGCCTATACTAGGAGATTTTTAAGATACTTTAAAATAACTATTTCTTGTTGAAATATTAGTATTAGTATTAGTATTTATATTTTACAATTTATTAAAGAATACTGGGCTTTGTGCTCTTCTTTTTTTATATTTTCTTCTTTAGATAATCTTTAGAATTCATAACTATTATTTTCTTTTCTATATTCTTTAGTATTCTCTCTAACTGAGAGTAATAATTATTATTTTCCCTTTAGTTTTCTGTATCAAATACTACCCTTAAATATTCATAATTTCCAGTGTTTTCTTTGGTTGGTCAGCGGTTTAAATCGGATCTAATCATAGTAGCCAATATCAAGGAGCCCTAGTCCTAGCAACAACCGCAAAAGTGGATTGTAGTTGGATCCGCCGCAATAATACTGATGATGATGATGATGATGACGACGATGTCAGGAGGGGGCAAGAAGGGCAGGAGGCCGATGATGATGAGCTTGACCAGTGGTAAGCGCTTTACCAAAAGCATAGAAAATCAGGGAAAACAGTAGAGAGAATGAGAGCGGGATTGACCACTGGCCCTGGCTGATGCCACAATGCTCTTCAGCCGGAAGCTCCTGGTCGACCAAGTGATTTCAGTGCAGGGATTTTGTAATAGTTGCCAAGGATTAAAACCAAACCAGTTTGTGCATTATCCATAGACAGAGGGGGAGTGGGTGGAATAATCCAGGACGAATGAGAGGGAAGACGCACATAAATGCTTAATAACTCAAGTAGAAAATTACACCAGTTTCCACTTTTTTTTTCGTTCTTCTCGTTTTCCCATTTGATGCATGCAGAACAATTTTTGGGCTGCGAAGACAAGACGAACCGCAAAAACATATTTTACATAATTTCACAAAAGTTCAACTTGATAAAACAATTTCATTGAAAGCAGATGCTTAGCGGCAACAACAATAAAGTCTAATAAAAGGAATTTCGCTTTCATGTTCAACAGCCATAAGGGTGAAATTGCAAGGGGGAAGGCGCGGTGCTGGTGTTTAGCTAAAGGGTACCAGAGAATGAGATGCGAACCGAGCACTGCTCGTTTTTCTTTATTTTCTTTTTATTAAGGTGGGCGAGAAACGGGGGGCGGTGCGGCAACTTTGCCTTGCCACTTTATAAGCTTTTCCCTTACACAAGAACACACACAATGTACCAACTCAGACGCACACACACACACACATATCATGCACTGTATAAACCTGACACAACAAAGGTGCGTTCACTTCCTTTTAACCCGCAGGAGCAACAGGGCAGCAAGAGTACAGGGGAATTACTCTACTTTTAAGCCGGTATCGTTAGTATTTATAAAAGGTTTTTTTTTGGAAATAAATACTAATTAAATATTTGTAAAATATTTAATAAGAAAGGTAGTTTGTTGTACGATAAATATAAAGAAAATATAGTAACAATTATCTTTATAATTTAAAGATGGCACAAAATATTGATATTGTATCGAAGCGAAGGTCGATATATATATAAATCGATATTTTAGCTTGCGATATATCTGTAATAAATTGATATTCTGGGTGATATATTAAAACAATTTGAAATATATCTGCAATAAAGCGATATATCACACCAATTCCCATCTCCAAAGCTGCCTGCGTTAGTTTGTTTGTGGTGTTCCTATAATATTGATGAAATTGATATTCGATGCAATTGATTGATGAAATGCGATATTTTTCGATAATATAAATTTCGATATATCACACTTAACGATATTTTCGATATGACACTAAAGCGCGATATTTCTTTTATATATAATAAAGGGTAATATGCAGACTTTATGCATTCTTCAAATTCAATTTCAGCTTCTAATGTTTAGAGGCGTTTAGCTCATGTTATTTTCTTTTTGTTTTCCCCATTTGTACGTGTTGTTGTTGTTTTCATTGTTGACAAGTGCAGGCAACACATTTTTGTTTAAATTTCAATCAAAAACAATTTACAAAGCCCGCCAAGAGGGTGAGCCCCGGCAGATCGGGGGTGCGACTGAAGTTGAACAGGTAAAAGTAGCTGTAGCTGTAGCTTCAGCCCTCTTCGAAGTTATTCACATTTCTAAAGTTTGGGCTTTTTGTTTTACTTCTTTGCCAACTGGCGCCTCGAATGCTGCAACAAGTTAGACAAACACAGACACAGAGCGAGAGAGAGAAAGGGTTTTCCACACTCCTAACACACACTCACGCACTGGAAAATGCACAAAATTGCCGTTGGTGAATCAACACACAGCCGCAGCCGACGACACGCCCCCCCTTGAAGAATCCCCCTTCATTTTGCATGCCATGCATTTCACTTTCCGGCTCATGGAATCGTTATGTTTGACTAAAATTTGCCTCGGGAAAACAGGGGCGGAAAATAGGGCTGAGAAAGGCTCTTTTCTTGGCGTCGCTGCAATGCAACATGGTAAAGTTTTTTACGTAATTAGAGGGCACATGGAGCGCGCCAGGATATGGAGCCTTTAATAATGATTTGTTTTTAAGGTTCATTTGCCCTGCCAGCACACACACCCACACACACACAGAGTGAGAAATAACCCAAACGAGGGATAGGACCTGCCATAGAGGGAGGAGGACTACTGGTAGCTGCTACTGCTCCTACCCGTTTCTGAAGTGCAGTGTAAATGTCTTGACTTTTTGTGTTTGTTGAGCCCTTAAGCACTTTTTGTGAGAGGCACGTAGGCAAAAATTGTAACAAAAGATGAAAATATAGAGAAGAGGGCCTGAAAATAACTAGAAAATATAGAGAGTGGAGCCCAGAGCGCTGGGGGAGCTGTAACTGAAATGGTGGGGAAAAGGAAGTCAAGTTCGTGCCTGGGCATTAATGAAAATGCTGCTCACTCATCGACTTCCTTCCTTCCTTTCTCCACAAAGTTTTTTTTTTTGTGCCTCGGCTATTATGCAAAATAATATTTTTGACCCTAAATGTTACATGTTGCACACACAAAATCCCACACTCACAGGAGGCTTGGGGTTCGTTTCCCTATATGTACGTATATATAGTATATTTTTAATTAATTAAGACTTTCTGTTAGCTGAACCATGCTGCCAAACATGGCAGAAAATTGTCGGTTTAAATTTCTGTTGCCTACCTTAATTAAAGTCATTAAAGTTTTAAGGGGAAAAACTTTCATTGGGTTTCGGTTGGGAGCATTAAATTGGCATTTAAATATGTGATTTAAATTAGACATTTGTATAAAATTTATAGTTTATATAATTATATATTGATGGTTATTTATTGGAGACTAGAAACCTTTAAAAATGAGTATGGAAAGATTATAAAAATATAAGTATGCTTTAACTTAATAGGAATTAGTTGGTTTTAAACCTTAAAACCTTGCTTATGCCTTCTCTATATACTTTCCCTTTACAATTTTCCAGCATAATCCCAATATAGCTCCCTATTCTTATATTCCTTCCTAGCGAATATCCTCTGTAGTCTGTCTTATTGGCAAATCCCTCTCTCTGGCAAAACACATAATTACAGAAGCATCAAGGAAATAAATTAGCTATTAAATCCAGGCAGTTAAAAGCCTGCCCGCAGGCAAATGAAAACCAACCCAACCACTCACCTTTTCCCCAGCCCCCCGCCTTGAATTTTCCCCATTTTCCACTCAACTTTGCAGCCCCGCCCTAATACCAAAAAGTTATACTAATTGCGTAATAATCTTATTACATTTAAAAATACATTTACAACAGCATTTATACCTGCCCCCAAGGCCAATGACAACAGACAGGCGCAGGCAGGCGGTCCGGAAAAGGGGGCGGAAAATGCTAGGGACAGTGGTTGGGGAAAAAACTGAGCAAAAAGCCCAAAGGAAGGCACAAAGACAGACAGCAGTCTGTCAAGACGAATCTGCAGACGACCAAGAACAATGATCCACCGGAAGCATTGATAAATGAATGAGCCCACAACAGTCAACCACCCAAGTTTTCTTCCTCCCGAGTTTTCTAATTTTCCAAGGCAAGGCCACCTCCGCCCGGAAACTCCAATCAACTTGAACATCTTTCCAGCCAGGCTAAAGTGAGGAAATAAATCTAAACATTCCAACATGACGCGATGCGGCGTGAGGGGCAAGGAAAACTGTCAAAATTATGCCAAAGCTTATGAATATGAAAATGCTCGAGAGCAAGGGGAAGGACGAGGACGAGAGCGAGACCATGACAAAAGTTTTCGCCGAGTCTGTGGAATTTCAGTGGCAAAGCCCCGGAAACCGAAAAACCCAAAACCCCAAAGCCCAAGCCCATTACAAGTCGCCTGGTATAATGAGTAAAATGTCACAAGTTGACGCAAGTAAATATTTAAATGTCAGATTTCTATATGGGCGGGGAGGAGAGCAGGTGGAGGGGGAGGAGAGGGAAGAAAGAAACAAACCCACTGACAGTGAGCACGAAAAATATGTCTCATAATTTGCTGGCGGGAAGAGATTCCCTCACGATTCCCTCAAACTCAAAGTCTACTGTCCCAAAATGCTCCTCTTTGTTACGGCCAAGAAATGCGGGCCAAAAACTTGAAAGAACCTTTCTGAACTGACTTTGCCTGGAGATGGATCTCAGTGAGAGAGACAGTAGAATGAAATGGATACAGGAAATGTTCGATAAAGTGATCCTGTACGAGGATAATTCGATTTTAAGTTGGCATACATAGGAAATTATAGATTCATAAAAGAAAATATATTTCTATTGCTTTAAAAATATTTATATAAGTTTCTTTTCGTTTGGTAAACATTTAAGTAAACAAAATATAAGATTACCTAGTTTAAGGCAAACTTTCAAATATCTACATAATTTCTGTATAATTTCTGATATGTTTTTCACTCTTCAGAATTGACACTGTACTTGATTTTCCTCTTCACGCATATATGCAAAATTTCGCTCGACCGCCGTTTGACATTTACAAATGACAAACATTTGACAAACAAAATGCTTTTTCTTTGTGTTTGCCTTCTTCTTCCTCACACTTGAGTGTGTGCGAGTGTGTGTGTAAAGCGTTTAATGTGGGCTTCCCCAGAAAAATGAGGGATGCATGGCACATATTTGCTAAGGACCCGCAGCAATTTCTTCACTCACCTTTTTCAGTCGCATTTGGTTCATTGCGCGCCCCCGGAAAACTGGCGGCAACAACAAAAGAGCCAAATAATTAAATGAAAAGCGACACAAACAGACAGACTCTAGGCTGGCAGTGCTGGGAGGGAGGGTAGGTAGGTAGGTAAAGTAGTTCCCAGGGGGGCTTTCAATGTAAATAAAACTTTTCAGGGCAATTAAAATGGATGTGATGAATGAGGGGCACACACAGCAAGGTATAATATTCATTTTAATGAATAATTTTTAAATGTTGCTTCAAGGAACAAGAGTAGGCTAGGAAAAATCTATTATAAAATTTGGTTAGGTGATATTTTAGAGGATACTATACAGCTTTCTTTTTCATTTGTTTTTTAACATTTTCCACAGCAAATTCTTATCTGTCGAACACTCTATTCAATTTCCATGTTTATCTGTTAAAAGTTTCCAACCCAAACCCTATTAAAATTCATTCGAATAAACTATTTCCGTGAAAACACTGAATATTTCAACTTGTAGAAAACTAAAACCGAACGCAAAACTTTATTCAGATATTCCTTATGCAGTTTTGGCTCCGAAGAGAATTTACCAACCCGGAATCGGGGTATCGGCGCTTAGGAATACTTCCTTTGGGCTGGGTTTATGGGCGGCAGTTATGTTTAATTTACTCGGCACTCGGGAGATTTTGGGCCCCGCAGCCATTTCCACCTGCAGTTTGTTGGAAATGGAGGTGGGTTTCAGGGTGTTCGGGTATGGCATGTGGCATCGCCGGCCTCGGGCAGCAATATTCCTGTTAATAACTATGTCCAACATTCATTCCCGCCCCACCCCGACCATCTCATCCATGTTCACCTGCCTGCCTGCCCCCGTTGTCGTTGTCCTGGTGCTCTTCTGCTAACAAGCTGCATGTCATTACTTCTAATAAACCCCAGGGAGTGTCCTGCACACGGGCCAGAGACACGGGTCCTGTGTGTGTGTGTGTGTGTGGCTATGGGCCACTGGCCATTGTCATACGCTCGCAAAACGCACCCAACTAAAAGCGTAACAACGCACTGAATATTACCTACACTGAGCAATAAAATTAAATTTTTAATATAATATACTTTTCTTTAAAGAACTTGCAAACACTTTAGAAACTTTGATATTTCTTATATTGGAAATCTAATATTGAAAGAAACACTTAAACGTTTCAGTAATAATCTATTTTCCTCCAAAGAGACGCCTTATAATTCTCAACTTTTTTGTTGGTAAGTATCATATACTCAAAAATTTAAGTTTTTTACAATTAAATTTAATATAACTACCTCTTATCACCAAAGGATATCAATCTAGATTTGTAATCTTCATTACTCTACCCACTTAAAAAATTATTCTTGGAAAATACAAATGTATTTCTTAGTGCACCCCTTCCCCAAACCTTATGCTTTTACCTTCAGCTATTTTTCCTGTTGGTCATTTGCCTGTGGAAGTGGGAGTTCTGCCTGTGTAAATATTTGGCTTTAATAGAATAAAATGATGAGCGGCTCTGTCCCAAAAAAATTATTTACGGCCCTCATAACAAGGGCAAGCAGGAGGAGAAGGAGAATAGCCGTAGTGGCGAAAAGCAAGAAAAAACAGGAAGAAGACAGGCGGTGAAGGTAGGGGAGAGGGAAACGACCCACGAGGATGGACGTGAAGGACTCGGGCTCAGCCTTGGGGCCAAAACACTTAAATTAATAAAGTAAATAATAAGAATTACGCACAGGACGAGGCAGGACGCGCCAGCGACAGGCACAGGCACAGGCACAGGGAGAATGTGAGGCGGAAGCAAGGAAGGACAACGGTCAGGTGGCAGGCTCAAGTCCAAAAGCGTTGAAAGTGAATTAAATGCCATTTGTGGCTTAAAAAATGGTGCCAGGGAAGCGAGAGAATTTAACGCGCATCCTTGATGAGCTAAGACCTGCTGGGTGCGTGTTCTCGTTTTGTATTTTTCCCACCAAAAATGTTACCCAAAATCACTTTACTTAATTCCAATTTCAGTGGCTGCGATTTCGCGGCGAAAGTGAAAACCGGAAGAGCTAAAGAACTCATTTTGTTTCGAGGATTTTCCCCCGCACTTGATTAATTTATGGCAGACATTTTGTGGCTCTAGAATGTAATCACATTTTAGCAGTTAGCGCCTAATCCCGCTCAATATGGCTTAGCCACTCTCGGCCGGGCTCCTACTCTCGGCCTTTATATAGTACACTTTGCTCTGATGGCAGCTTAAAGCCCAAAGCCCCTGATTGAATTGGAAAATAATTATGCGGACTCTTCTGCGGCTTCACTTTGTCATGTCCTTTTTTTTTCTGGCGGCCCCAAACTTGATGGTGTGTTTGTTGTTCAAGATCGATTGTGTTGCGAAAAGAGGACTTACCTAGAATGAGAAGACAAATTAAATTTTGATTAATTTTACATACAACAATAAATGGACAAGCAGGACGACGACTAGCAGTAAGGGAAAAGGACAAGACAGACTCGCTCGGTCTCCTGTCGAAATCATTTAAATAAATTGCTTTCTTTTGCCTAATTTAAAGGCCTACTTAAAAATCCATTACAAAATTTGCATAAATCTATACAAAAAAAAAGAGAGACAAGCCAGTGAGAGGCGTTCGGTAAAGAGTTTTGTGTACTCTATGAATTTTAAAGTTAAAGAAAATATGCCTTTATAACAAATACTTCTTATTTGATTTAAATATAAAATACATGTTACCCAAAAGTAGTTTCTGGTAGTTTCCTTTAAAAATGATTTACTTCAATAATTTCCCATATTTACCCAACATAATCTGAATACCCCTTAAAGGGTAGTCACAATTCGTTTTTCTCCGCTCCAAACTCAACTTGATGAAATTGACAAGAAGCTGTCATTAATTTGCATCAAATCAATTTCTCTTCGACAGCTGCCGGGGCCAAAGGAGCCTTGTCCTAGACATGTCCTGGCATAAAAATGCAAATTTGTTTTGGCTTTAAAGGGGCGCCAAGGCAGGACCAAAGCGGGGTGGGTGGCAGGCCAAGTCGAGAGAAGATCCTTTAGGCAGAGAGGGCGCCGCTGCTGCTCACCCTGACATGGCGCTGGCATATGTGACATGACAACAAATAAAATTGCTAAAATATTATTACAAGTAATAGGAGCAAGCAGGCAGGCAGCCCCAAAAACATAACCGCAGTCACAAGGAGAAAAGGGTGTTGATATCGACGCCCATCGTGATGACGATGATTATGATGATGCTGCTGCTGCTGCTGCTGCTGCTACTGATGATGATGATGAGGATGTCGACGCCTTGTGCCGATATCAATGGGCATATCCATGGCATCATCGTCCTCAGCCCCTTTCTTTCTTTCTATTTTTTTTGGAGTGCGGTTAGACGTGCCCAAAATACATTAAAAGTTATACAACAAATGGCAATATACATAGGTGGCCTGGGGGAAGAGGTAAAGAGTCGGAATATGGTGGGGATGGAGGGAAAAAGTCTCAACATTTTCTATACAAACAAATTGCCGCGTACGCGACTTGAAAGCCAAATTTGATTGATGTTGCACATTCTATAGTCGGCTTTTAGGCTCCCTGGCCTCTCCCGCAACTTGAAGAACGAAAGGGAAGCTTTGAATGGAAATCGAAGTAGCTAATACCCTCACTTAACTTTTGGGGATATCTTAATTAGTTTTGTATATATAGGTTAAAAATATATTATGCTAAGACGTATAGAATAGGGGTTGTTCCAGAAAAGAACTAGGGCTTTTGAAACCCTTAAAAAGGATTTCAGAATTGCATTGTGTATCTGTATTTAGTACCTTACAAATTTTATTGCCCTTTTTAAGAGTTTTCAGAGCCCTAGTGATTTTTGGAGCACCTTAGCATATCTATAGAAATAGTAAGTAACCAACTTAAACCTAATTAAAAGTATATTCTAATGAAACACTACATAAACCTACTTAAGCCTTGAAACTTTTAGAAAATAACACATTTGTATAGCACTCTCTCTTTCAGGGTATTAACGGACAGGAAAAACTTTTATTCGTAATGCGATTTTGAGTGTTTATTGTTGTGGAATTAAAAGTATTTTTTTTTTTTTTGGGGCAGCACATTCAAAGGCGGTGCTCCTCCTGTTTCCCTCGATTCCTTCGGCCAAATATGCTTACGATTTGTTACGGACTCGTGAGCGGACCCCAAGAATGAGAGTCTAATTGAGTGTGACGATGACGATGACGATGATGATGATGATGATGCCGATGGCCAGCAGTCTGCGTCTGGCTGGCAATGAGTCATCGCAGGATGGATGATGGAAGCGTATGGAGGTCGCGCATCACCCCCGGGGCTAGGATAATTGAAAATCTGTCAACACTTTTACTAGAGCGTGGCGAAATAAAAATTGCAATTTGTGCAAACAAGAATGTCATAATTTTGCATTGGGAAGTGGATTGGGGTGCTTAGGGTAGAAAACTGTCGCAGCGGCGAACAGCTGCTGTTTTTGGGGCGATATAGAACGATTTCTTTTGCTGGCCCTATTTATAAAACAATTTTATGTTTGCCGCCTGCCGTCTTCAGTTTGCGGATTTATTGAAATCATTCTCTCTGGTCAGTTGTTGGTCTGCGTCAGTTGTTGTTGTTGCAGCTTCTGCATAGCTGGGCCCATTTCTGTCCAATTAAAACGCATTTAGCCTTCATTTGATATACGCCAACAGATTTGCGGCAGCAGAAAAAATGCTTTTCTAGCAGGCAAATTACAAAAATGCGATTTATTCATTATTTTTGAGGGATTAAAAAATCAACAAATGCTACAATTTCGTGCTCTTGAGAATACAATGTTTGCTTTTTTTAAAATACTTTGTGGTTTGGTCACAGAAAAACTAATAAAGCAGCTGACTTAGCAAAAATTAGTTGATTATTTTTGTTTTCAGACTTTATTTTCGAAATAATTTAAGATTTACTTTCGATTGAAATGGAACTTTAGCAAATAATTGTTGTATCTTTTAAAAATAGTATATTTTACAATCCTAGCGTGCTTTAGTATTTTGTAAAGCACTTTAAAATAATGTTTAAAAGTATGCAATGATATTTTTGAGGTTGCAATTTAACCCCTCACAAACTACAAAGTAATATTTAATCCAATTATTAATCACTAAAGTGATGAGATCATTAATTTTCTGTTTAAACCATATTTGCAGTGTACCCGCTGATCAGTGTGGCATAGATCTGCTTTATATGAAACGCTGAGAGCGACTGATTCTCGTTGCTCTCTTAAATTAGATGATCGGCAATTTTCGGGTGCTGTCTGTGTAAAAACCCGAAGTCTGCTCGGCCCTCGGAGCCCATGGCTGGCCGACTCTGTTTTATACGTAATGTAACATTTTTGTAACATAATTTAAGACACCTTTTTAAGGGTTTTAAAACCCTTAGTGATTTGTGCAGCACCCCTGATATATTTATTACCAAATTAATACTGAAAATTATATTTATGTGCTCTGTCATAATAGTCAAAGCCTCGATTTATGTGATTTTAAGAAATATAACAAGATTAATCTTGTGAAAAAAATGTCATTGTGTATCTTTTATGGCTTCCCATTGGTAATGTTCCACATTATTTCATATTAAGATATCCATATCGCTCACATGAAAATCGCTGTCAATCTTAAAATGACTGGAAAATGCTCACTTCAAAATGTTTTCCTACACCTACAGTTTTTTTTTTTTTTTTGGCAATATCCGCTTGGCAATTGCAATCAGGGTAACAAGTGGGCGTGCCCATTTAGCCCACTCACAAATTTTGGGCCATAAAAATTCAACTCGAGGAGAGATGCCGAGCCATTTTTGATGTTATGCGATATATGCGACGGGCACCGCAAAGTATGCAACATTTATTTTTAATGCCCGCCAAACATTTTCAGTGCCCCATTTTCCACACACACACAAACACATACTCACACATAACAAACCAAAGAGAAAAATGTAGAAGAAAAGCCACCCCAGTGCAGAATCAGTGGCCACATAAAAGATGTACATAAATGCACAATGTAATATGTGTATGTGTATGCCGCAAATATATATAAATTTTTACGCGTTTAGAATATCAATTTGGCGAATGCGATTTGGTCATAAATGCCAAAGGAACACAACAATAAATTCATGGGCGGTACAGCGTTGGTTATATGCCCTTTATGTTGACATGTTTTCCTGTGGTTTTCAAGCGTTTTTTAACGCTATTTGTAATTTATTTTTTACTTATACCCCCTCCGGGCCGTGTAATACTTTTTCATTGTTGCTGCTGCAAGTGGACATGTTGCGGTTTCGTGTTGTTTGTGGAAATGAAATTATGCGGTTGTTGCACAACTTTTACCAAAGAACATGGAATGCGCCAACTAACGAGCACAATTTTAATTGCTAAATTTAATGCCCATTGCAAAGTGACATTTTTCGATTCACTTCGAGGAATTTTCCAACCTAATTAAAATTGGGCGGGACAACGAAAAACAAAAAATGAAATTAAATGAAATGGGAGCCCCGCATTAGGAGCTGCATCTTTCTGCAGCGTTCTTTGACAGTTTTTCCCCCGTTTCACATTTTCCTCTGTTATGGCCGCCATTTCTATTGCTTTTTATGCTGCCGCACAGTTTACAACAAAGCAATTTCCGCAGACGACACTCTTCGCTCAAAAAAGAGAGAGAGCGAGAAAATTTCTGCTTTCCCAGTTTTTCCTCATTTTTTTCCCCGTGGCACTTAAAAAATTTACAAAGTGCTTTGTGAAGGAGACCAAAACGCTTCAACGCTCCCGCGGCTGCCGCTGCTGGCAATGAAGTGCAAATTGCAGTGCAAAGTGTCCGCCACCAGTCGCCCTCCTGCTATATCTTCCTCTCTGGATCCCTTCTATATCTTGTTCTCTTTTCCCCTTCTATAGCTTCTTCTCGTTTCCCCTTCTATATCTGCTTCTCTCTCCCTGCTGCATCAAGTCTCCTGCCCCTGTTCCGCTTAGCATTTCTTCCTGTCTCCTCTTTGCGTCGCAACTTTTGCTTATTTGTCACACGAATTTTTGTGAACTTTTTTATTCAGCGGCGAGGAAGTCACTTGCAGTTGTTACCGCGACAACTCCCACTAGCACTTCTCCTTCTCTGCCCCTGTATCTGTATCTCTGCCTATTTCCCCCCTTACTTTCTCTGGGTGTTTGGGCAAACTTTTCGCTGCCACGCCTTGACATTTTTGTCTCGCCGTTGGTCTGTCTGTCGGCCGACGCCCCCCCTGTAGTTTTAATTGTTTCCAGTTTTTTGTTGGCGGCGCTTTCTCAAGTGGCTCCCCGAAATATGCAAGCATTTTTTCCTCTTAAAAAGTTCTAGAGATTGCAGGTTCCCAAAATGTATCTAGATATTTTATTTATATTTGGTTTCTAGGGTGTATCTAGGTGGGAATTAATTAGGGAATTATTGTATGTAGTCCTGGGGTTGTTAGTTTAGTTAGAAATTTATCCAATGATAGATTTGCCAGGTAATATTTAGTTTTAATTTGAGTTTTCTTCTTGTTTTACTTATTTTGCTTTTAGTTCATCAACTTCATTTTAATCTAAATATTTACCCACAAATTTAATCACCAATAAAATAGTTAACATCTTTCAATTGGTCAGGATTTCCGGCTAACAAGTTTTATTTTATATTTATTTTGCTTTTTTAAAGGAGGAGCCGGAGCCATCTCATTCAATTGACATAAATAAAATGCGGCAACATTCGGTGTGGTGTTTGGTCCTGCCATTTTTATCTCACTTTTGCCACACTCGCTCTCTCACTCCATTTGCACTTTGAAAACGAGACACAATAAATGGCGTGAGTTGGAAATCGCCCCAAAGCAAATATACAATATAAATAAATGTTATTGACAATTAATTTCTGGCTCGCAATCAATTTGTATTATTTATTGTATACGCCATATACATATGTAGTTCCATATCTGTCCAGCAGCAACGACTGGGGACTTTAAAAAATTTAAGTCGAAAGAGCGAGCTCGTCGTGCCATCAGAGAATCTCATATTTCACTTTTCCAGCATGGTCTATCATTTTGTTAGCGGAAATTTGCTCATACACACACAAGCTCCAAGTCAAAAAAAAAAAAAAGGAAGGAAAATAAAGAAAAAAAGAAAATGAAATGGGAAGGTTAAATTGTAATATTTCGTCACCTTTTCTAGGAGTCCGGGGCCAAAAAGGCAAAGGCTCTGCATAATTTAGCAGGCAGCAAGGCAGCAGACAGTGAAGCGAGCCCCGTAATGTATGCTATGCTTCAAAAGAAGGCACAAAAACACACACCACACACACACACACACAGCAAGTGCTATTACCATAACATACACACACTTACACACACACGTGGAAAGCATTGCCGGAAGTCACTTTAACGATGCGCGAGTAAGTAATAACAGCGAACAAAACGCCAAAGGAGCGAAGGAGGACCAAGAGCGATGAGAGAGAGAGAAAGGCAAGCGGAGGAGGACGAATCAACGAAAACCCAGACAGGAAGGACCCCAAAGGGGCCCAGGCGGAGTATGGGCTAGAAGGACATGTGAAGTACGGCCATCAAAATGGTTCACATTTGTCCTGCACAGCAAGAAATCAAAAGGAAACATAGATCTATATACGAGTATATCTCATATCTCATTTCCTGTTAGCAAAGATCAATATCAATAAGGATTTATACATTTTATTTGACAATTTAATTCATAGTTAAGAAATAACCATATTTCTTTCAGTGCAAGTGTGTGTAAATGGTTAAAGTTCGCTGTGAAATAACGCTAGACAAACAGAGAGATGGCGGCGCGCAACATCGTGTCCCTTCCCATCCTTCAAATGCTGGCACAAAAACCTGGAGCCAGGTAACGAAGTTCTGCTCCCCATTTTTCTTTCTTTCTTCCGTTTTTTTTTTTTTGTGAACCCGTTGGCAGTGGCTGAGATTGCCGGCAAACAGCCAGGAGGAGAGCGCAGAGCTGGTCATGTGCGATTCAGCCAGATTGCCGATGGCCAAGTTTGCCAGGAAACACAGTACAGTGATGGGAAATCCTTGTTGGAATTAACCATGATTTGGTTAAGCCATATGCCTTCAAGGAGGCTTAGCTCTTAATTGCTTTAATTCGTTAATTAAAGAAGATTATTTATGATTTAATAATTAAATTAAATATCATTTACAGTCTTCCGTGAATTTTTTATTTAAATTCCCCCAAGCTTGGACAATGCCAAGTCACGGCTGACCAACGGAAAGCGAGATATCGGGGAAAACATGAAAGGACACGGAGAGAGAGTTTTGGAAAATCCACAAGGGGATTTCGGATTGTTTACTCAGGCAGCAGCAGCAGTAGCAGCAAAGGAAAATGGGGGGAAAAAAGAAAATGCAATTGCAATCGGATCGCTTCGATGTTTGCCGTATCTTAGGAGTACACACGCAGCAGACGTTGTTTGCTTTTGGTTCTGGTGTTTAGGCAAATGTTTGTTGTGATCCAACAAGGTGGAAAAAACGGGGTGAAAAACTTTGGGGAAATCGCACAGCAACCACCAGGGGAGAGTTCAGGGATCTGGAGACAGAAAACTGCCGACTGTTGGCATTTATGATGCTCAAGTGAAATTATGAGTCGTTGAGTAGACAACTCTGACAAGGACAACGGACGCGGACGATGATGGAGCAGGATGCAGAATGCAGGCAGCAGGACGCAGGAAGCAGGACGACTAACTGTACATGGAATGGAAATAGGGAGCTAGCTAGTGCACGGGGAAAACACAGAAACGGGTTCAAAAGGAGCTAGGAGGTAGCAGGCAACACGAACGGGAAGACGATGACGTGAATGTCCACGTTGGATGCAAGGAGGATGCACTTCTAGAAACATTAAATAGAAGCTATAAATTAGTTTTTAGTTCAAGAGAAGTTTGTATTTGCAAGAATAAAATAGGTAAACCATAAAGAACTACACATTCCTTCTAAATAACTATAAATACATATTTTTTAATCACAAAAATTCACTAAAAATACTTAACAAAGTATAGAAAATCATAGTTTTTCCGTTCAGTGTCTGCTGTAACCTGTCATATGCATATCTACCAGGATGGAGGGCACCTAGTACAGTAACTGTAGGGAGAGGAGAGTACAGGACGAGGAGACTGACAACTGGAATTGCCAGGAGGTAAACGTGGGCCAAGAAATGAGAAAATATAACAAGCAGACAGGCGGCAAGAGAGGAACGTAACAAATGTTGCCAGCCAACAGAGAGGCATGCGGGGCAACAACGGGGCTTTTTCCGAAGGGGGTTTTTCCACCTTAGATGAAGAGAAATGTGCAGCTTATAAAATGCGAAACGCAGTGAGAACGAACCAAAGTCACTGGGTTGCATTGGTATTTTTTGTATTGTTTTCTTTTTGTCTCAAATGTGTGTGTGTGTGTGTTGGGGAAAGGCCTTGAGAAATGCTTACCGTAAGCTCAGAGCCAGAATCACCTTACATTTTCCATTTTCCACCGCCATGCTCTCACATTGTCTACCTTTTTCTTGATGAAACGGAAATTGCCATTTTCTTTGCTAATATTTTTACTTCTTTGAAAACGTAATCAAACTGAAAAAATAAGCATTTATCTGTTGTTGATTTTCTTGGGTGTGGAGGAAAAAGGTTGCTTAGACTTTCAAAGGAAAATTACAAATGGAATTCCTAATAAATAAATATTACATTTTATCAAGAGACAACAATGAGCTTGTTCGGGATTTAAGTCACAGCCATATATTGTTTGGATACTTGGTTTAATTTTGAATCTTTGGCCTATTAGCTATTACTGGGGAAAACACTTCTTTTATTTTCTGCACAAAAAAGTGCATCAACATTGGCAAACATTGCAATGGATTTGGTTTTTAGTCCCAGACACGTTCCAAACAATCATTTCTGGCGTTTGTCATACGATGGGCCGGTCCGTGTCCTGAACCTGATTCTCAGTTGCAGGCAGGAAAAAAAAAGAACGTAAAACTCCACGAAAGGGTGTTTGTGCTCCTTACTCACTGTTTTTGTGATTTTTTCTTTTTGGAAAACAGAAGAAAAAAAATGGCTAACCGAAACTGAAACCTTTTGTGCCGTTGGAAACTGTTCTGCGGTTGCCCACCCTCTTTGAGCTAGGACTAGAGTCCAAAAAGTCCACAGTCTAGACATTGCCATTTCCGTTTAACGTGACTGTTTTGCAGGAAGGCCAAAATGGAAGGCTGAGTGAAAACAAGGCGACGGCGGCTTCCATTATCATCATTTTCGCCTTTAATTTGCGCGGCTTTTGCTCACTTTTGGCTCTTGTTCTCACCTTTTTTTTCTTTCCACCAACAGCCATTTGCATATTGATAAAAATAAAAAAAAAATCGGAATAAAAAGGGTTGGCAAGAGACCATTTTTTGCTGAAGTTTGTCTTGTGTTCAGTCTGTTTGTTATAATAAAAAAAATCCTATTTATTAATGTTATTTTCCTTTTGCCTTTCATATTTTTTCGCTTTGTTTACCTATATCGCTGTCGCTTTGGGCTAATTCACTTAGGCGCTCGCTTTTCCTGGTCTAAAAGGTTTTCAAACCACAAAATCCAGGCTCATACAAACTCTCTCTCTCTCTCTACCCTATCCAGCACTCACGGCCATTTTTATTTATTTTTAGTTTATCTGTCCAGCCTCGCCCACTGTGTGTGTTTGTGTACTTTTTGTTTATGACGTGTCAATGATATGAATTTAATCGATAAGCCACGCGAGAACGGAAACTGGTAAAAACCGCAGCAAAGCCGGCAGCAAACGATAAGCTTCTCGTCCTCTGAATTTTACCTCTCTACGTTCTGCAACCCCGTATGTGTGTGCTGTGTCCTGTGGCTTTTTTAACCATACTGAAAATATGGTGAAAACAATTTATAATTTAACTGCAAATGTTTTGTTGCAAACAAACTGATGAAATAAATATGAGAAGGATGATGAGTGCGCGCTTAGATTTTGGTAATCATTTGTGGATACGTTTTTGTAGACCAGCCATTATCTCGGGATCTAGGAACGTGATTATTCTGAAAATTGTGCCAGTTATGGATTATGACTCTAGTATTAGGAAATAAAATATCATACTGAGGGGTTCGGTAGTTTGGCGATAATAATACAGATTGTTTGAATTGGTATAATACTTAAATTTTAATACCAAATGACTGGAAATTCTAATTTTTGTCAGAGAAATGTAGAAGAATTTAAAAAATATGAATTAAATTTATATTTTTGAAGCAACATATCGCTGTAAAATGTATTTAAAAATGCAGTAACCACCTTTATTTGACCTGCGGTTAATCCATCACTGTCAGCTAACTCTGTAAACACGAGCTGGTTCTGAATGCATCGTGAATTGGTTGTGGGAAAAAACATATAATATTATTGGCAATTTTTGCAATGTTTACCAAGTTGCAATGCCGGTCTGAGCGAGAGAGCGAGGAAGCGACCCAAAAGGGCGAGGATACCGAGTGAAAACAAATTCAATTGCAAATTGAATTTTTATTGAATGTTGGCGGCATGGCTGGCTAAAACAAAAACACAAAAAAAAAAGGATCCAAAAAAAATAAAGAAAGAATCCACGCTCGGTGCCAGACATCGGCGGGGGCTTGTTCTCGATTTGTGTTTTGGAATTTTTGCTTTTCAGTTTGAACTTCCCTTTTTTTTCTGCTGCTTTGACATTTTTGTAGTTTATTTTTTTTTTTTTGCCGAGTTGCCTATGCTCATATGAAAGTTGTGCTGTTCCTGCTGCTGCTGTCCGCTGTCGGGGCTTTCCCCCAAAGTCAATAGCAGGAAATTCAATTTTCCCAGGCAAACTAAAGTCTGGGAAAGTTTCTTCCTTTGCCACTTTATGCTGTTGTTCCTTCATCCCCCGTTCTGCATATTTTATATATGGGTGAAGTGAAGAATCTCTCTCTTGCCAGGAAAATCTAATATGCAAGCTCAGGCTCGAAGCGAGTGTTTCATGCCTCCAGATGGACGAGAGAGAGAAAAACGAACTTTGCAATATGTGTAGATATATATACTATAGTGCCCTGCCTCTGGCCTTATCAAAGGCACATTTTGTTCATTGTTTTTATCGGGCGACACAGGAAATGTTATAGAAATTTTGCGCTTATCAGGGCAAATATACAAGTACACCATACACACGAGCAACCACAAAAGTCATTTTTAGCCTGACACAATTTCCAACAACGCTGTTGACAAGTTTTGTGTTTTGTTATAATTAAAAACGAGACTGTTCGATAAATAAAAAAGCAAGCAAGTAGTTTTTGTTCACAAAAGAAATATAGAAAAATAAGTGGTTTTCTTGGAACTTAGCTGCTGAATTAAACTGTGGTCGTACTGCTGTGGCTTTTCGGTTTAGATGGAGGTTCAACTTACCTGAAAGTAGAAGAAAAAGTAATAAAGTTAATTAAAATTTAGATAAAAAAAGAAATACTTAGTAGACCCCACATTGTTTCATCTTTTAAATACTATTTTTAATATATTTTAAATGAATTTAATAACTCAATTATGTAGTAATTAGCTTGACCAGAAGGAAAATGTACATCCCGTTCAAATGAAACCCCAAAGGGAAACGAGAGCGGTAATATAATAATGCCCCTTTTTAAGTACCGCATCCAAAGAAGATGCCATGGCCAACTCCTAATGAAAAAATAATTAAAAGCAATGACAATTTGCTTTTATTTTGCCTTTTCTGCGGGGGCGGCCTCCCATCACATTGCCGCAGCAGGGGCGCGAGGGGTAAATAGGCCAGACAGACAGACAGACAGACTACTGGGACACAAATCCCCAAACACGTCGCTCACATTTCAATTTACGCATGAAAATGTCATTTCCGACAAGACCAAATTTGCATGCAGGAATCCAGGCTGAAAAGGGGGGCGGCGGCATTGCGAAAAAAAAAACGAGGCTATCCTCTCATCTTAGACACGCCTCCTTTCGCCTCCCACTCTCGGTCGAAGCTTTACGCACGCCAGAAAAAAGTGTAATAAAATTAAGAATTCCAAGCTGCCGTGACAAATATTTTTCTTCTTCATGTTTTCTACGTTTTCTTCGTTTTTTTTTCCTTTTTTTTTTGCTCTACGCAATGAATGGGAAATGGACAAGCGTGGAAAAACGAGGGGGTTCTGGCAGGAAATGGAGAAAAAATTCAGGGGGAAAGGGAACGAGCAAATGAGTGACAGCTCCGGAGAAAAAGAAATGGGGAACAGTGACGTTGAGTGCCAATTTAGCGCTGGAGAACCAGCATCCATTCCATACCATACCATTCCATTCCCTCATAGTTACACAATCACCACCACCACCCATGGTGAGAGTATATTAAGCCATAAAATTAGTGCGACTCTGGGTTGTCAAGGGCGTGGGGGGTGGAAATGAGCAAAAAGGGGGGTCGCTACGTGCGTCGCATTAAAGGCCAAATGTAGCTCCAGTTGGAAATTTGTTTATTTTCAGATGATATATCGCATAATTAGGGGGAGTTTCGTTTGTCACAAGATCATGAGAGGAAATAATACTCTATTGAGATGATAACTAAATGAGGGTGGCATTATGTCCGGATAATCTAGCTTATTATGGAGTTTTTTTTTTCTTTAATAAGAACCAGCATTTATTACTAGAATTTAAGGGGAAAAGTTAAAGTTACACAAAACTTTACTTTCTTCAAGTGTTTATAACAAAAAAAGAAGTCTGTAATTTCCTTTTCTAACCTCATTAAGCTTGCCTCTCCGTTACTAATACCCTTTTAATTGGCTTCAAATTTCTCAGGATCCTTTTGAGATGGAAATCTGAAAAAGCTGCAACGCAACCCTCATCACAGTGGCAACTGATTAGAATACCAATAACGAGGCGGTTCGCTGTTTCTGTCGAAATAACAAACGGAAAGCGGTTGAAGATGCGCCCACCAGAGAGACGCACTTCTTGTACAAGATGATATACACCCCAGCACACACACTCAATGAGCGCCTAATCCAGTGATAAGCATCTCACTGGCAGACATCAGTCAGCTCGTCGAAAATCATCAAATTAGTATGCAAAAGACATGGGGCCAGATGGTCGGCGTTGTTCTTGCGACTTTACGATAGATGCTACTGAGATGCTTGTACTGGTGATGCTGGTGCTGGTGCTGATGCGACTTGACAACGAGAGACGACAACGAGATGGAAAATAAATGAGTTTTGTTATCATAATCACGAAATTATGAGCACTGCTTATGAATAACTTGTACCGAGAAATTGCCAAAGGGGGCGGCGGCGGCGGCGGCGCCGGACTATGAGATATAGAGAGCCAAAGAAAATGTTAATCAGGTCAGATCATTTTTGGCTTTTACCCTATGAAGATGATGATGCAAACAACAAGACGCATAGATGGCAGAGACAAACATGGCCAGAACAGAAGAGGACCGAATACAGCCCACACAGCATTTGTCAATTTAAATGAGCCGTAAACACTTTTCGCCAATTTTTATGATTAATTAAGTGTCCACATTAATTGCAGTCGAACATGAAGCTGCAGAGGCAAGAAACACGAACAACATCACAAGGAGGCGGCGTCGGTGAAGGCGACATGGCCCCAACAATTTGCTGCCAGGAAAACGGCACCGAAACAAATTGCAAAGCAATCGCAGGCAGCGGCATCTGTTTTACAACATCTCTATGAGTCGGAATCGGAGGGCAGATCTATATATACGTATAAATTATGGCCCAATCTATATCTGGCCATTTTCAGGTAGCTTTCGCTCTATATCTTATACGTTGGCCTTTCTCGGTGGATCGCTTTGAGCCTGATTAACTGTACGAAATGGCAAGACAATAATAAATTACGAAAAATTTATATGGCCACGTTCGGAGCATATTAATAGGGTCAGACAGAGCGTATAAAAAGGCAACCAAAAACATCAAAAACTAATGAAAAGATGAGAAATTGCGGGAGAAACAAAAAACACAGAAAAATCTGGGAAGAATAAATAAACATGACAGATGGAATTGAGTAAGAGAGAAGGATGGACTGAAGCTGGCAAAATAAATAAAAATGTTATTAACTGAAAGTGTAATGTTGTTTTGGAATCATTCGTTATTATGCTGGCCATTAATAAAAAGACTGTCGAAAAAGGGACTAACTGAAATGATTGTGACTGCTGGACAGCCTTTTATATTTGGTAATAACAAATGTCCGGACATTAAGACGAAATTCAATCAATTTAGAATTATATTAGCTTTCTTGTGAAATTTATATCTCTAGCTGAAATTTTATACACAGTTGAAGGTGAAATATAATTTAAATTTGAACGTTTGTAGGCAAAGATTAACAATGCAATTTCGCCAGAAAAACATAAAAGATTGCGGGATCCAAATAGCAAACTGACAGCTGCTGCAAGTATGGCAAATGTCTCGCAAAATGACCAAACGGGGGGAAAACAACAACAACAGCAGTTGCCATTTGCCTCTCATTATTTATGACAATTATTATTGCATTATATGATATCTTAGGAGGAGCGGAGCTGAGAAGAGAGATTAATGTAGATGCAGATATGGAGAGAGCGATTTTTTTGTTGTTGGTCACACGGGGCGGCGGTGACTCGGCTTAATTATAATTAGATACAAAATTGCTCGTGACTGCAATAAATGTTTCAATTATTTATAATCTTTGCCTGTGTTGGGGAGACGTTAGAAAGCCTTGTGTGTAAATTATGTTCAATTTTCCTCCTATGAAAGTTGTGCAAAATGTGTCTCAGGGTATAGAAAAACAACTGACTTTTATTTGTGGCATAAATCATGTTAATTAACCGCAGCGATCTTGCGAGATAAAGTATCTCTCGGCTCTCGCTGCTCGACCACTCTGAAGCGACGGCAACATCAGATTTATAAGGGCAACTCCATTAGCATTTTCGGGCAAAAACAATTAAAGTGCCTAAAACTTTTTAATGATGGACAATTTATTAAGTGCCTCGCCTCTAATGAGAGGGGATGATCTGCTGCTGCTGCCGCTTGAAATAAAGCAAATCTCCTCCTCTTAAAATCAATCCATTTGCTTGCTTGCGTATCCCATAAATAAGTTCTGCACAAATTTATCTTTCAAGAGCAAACAACAACAATTTGAGCAACTATTTACAAACATTAGCAAGAGAGCTGAAAGGTAATGGTTTGAACATTTGTTGATTTGTGAGACTTCATCCTCATCACTTCCCCCGAAAGCAGCAGCTTCCGCAAAAACCACGCTAAAATGTACATATTCCAAAGTTGGTCTGAACAGATTTTGTTGTTCAACGCAAATTACGCAAAAATTTAATTGCAATTAAATTGAAATTATATCAGTAATTATGCATATGAAACTAGTAAACAAATAGCAACAATAATTACGCGTTGGTAAACAAAAGTGATTGGGTTTGGGTTCAGGCAACACACACACCGAGCGGACTACGGTTATAGCCAGAAAATATTGTTTCGAAATCCGGGCAAAGTGTAAACAAAACAAAAACTGCTGAACCAAAAAGTCGGCAAACCGAATTTGTATGAACAGAGTTTGGTAAATACGCAAAAACTAGTAGTAGTTACATACATATTTAAGCGTTGTAAAGGCTAGCAATTTATTGGATTTTTTGTTGTTAGTTTAAGCTGTAAATTCCCAAAATGTGAGGCGTCATAAGGCCAGCTCTAATAATTATTAATACAAATATTAATCAGCAGCAAACCCCTAATAAAAGTCAAATTTATTATGAAATCGTTCCAATTTCTTGTGAAAAATGCTCCATTAACTTGTTAATAAGTCAAATAAACATTTTCGGCTATAAATCAATGAAATTAGTTTCCCAAACTATTTCAATAAACATGGGAAAACATATATTTTCAGTCTCTATATCGATTTAAATGAAATTTCTCTCTTGCATCTGTGAGAATAGGCCTTAGTTTTGTTTGCTTTTCCGAATCACCAAGTAAATACCGCCAGCCACACCCATCAAATTAATCAAACAGCTGGCTGGGGTGAAAGGAAATGAAAAACTAAACCGCAAAAACAACAAGATTTTAATTTTTTGGCACACACTTGCCTAGCCACCGAAACTAACGACAATGAATGCCCAAGCGATGCGCAGCGAAAATGCTAATTAATGTGATTATGTGGCCATTTAATGTTTGAACAATTGTTTAACGATTAGTCAGGCGTGAGTGAAAAAAATACCGGGGTTAGAGAAAACCCGACAAAAGCGAAGACACATGTTTGTCACAGAAACAAGAAGAATCAAGAAGACCGAATAAAGGGGCAACCCAGAGAGAGATACTGGGCGCCGACGCCGATGATTAATTGTTGTGCCAGGAGACAAAACCAAAAAAAAGAAAGGAAAGTGCAGAGAAAATCTCTGGCAATTTAATGCCAAAAAGTTTACATCGCAAAAATTGCACATACGCCCCGTGGGGCTCTTACAAGCAGATTGAAAGTTTGCCTTTTGCAATAAGATTTTCCATGCCCTTAAAAAGGGTGTTATTACTTTTGTTAGGAGATTGTAAGGAAGGTCCTAGTAGTTTTTAGAATATTTTTACATATTTCCAGTTAACTAAGGTATTTGCTGCGTAAATTTTCTGCTTATTTATCCTGTTTACCTTCAAACTAGTTAGAAATAAAGGTCTAATTGGGCTTAAAATATTACAAATGTTTCTAAAACCATGATATTAAATCAGAAAAAAACACTTTCAATGTAAATTAATCCCTTTAAATAAAAAATAACACTGAAACTGCAAGGGTATATAAACTACGGCTTGCTGACTTAGTTTTCTTTCCAAGTTTTTTTTTTATACTTTTTTTTCCAAGCTGCTGGAGGTGTTGAAAATGCGGCAAGTTACGCACATTTGCACCTCCTAACTACCCTGGCAAAAAAAAAGGAATAGAAACGAATAAAATGGTATGAGAGTACAGGAAGAAAAAAAAAAAAAAGAAGCGAGCCAAGTTTCCTCTTATCCCCAGAATGGCAACCCGTTAAACAGCCGCAGCCGCAGCCGCTGCCAGAGAAGGTTGGCCAAATGTTTTCACTGATAAGCACAGACACGCCTCGGAAGAGGGCCCAAACTCCAGGCACTTCACTCTGCACCCACACTCACGACACCCAACCATCACACCACCCACATTTTCCGCTGGAAAAACCACCTGCCCGGGCAGAAAGGCTAAACTGACAGCTATAGAGACATTAATGTGACGAGGGTTCTGGGGTTTGGGGGCTCTGTTCGCACGGGAAAAGTTGCAGCATCGCGCCAAGCAAATCAGTTCATGTCGGTGCAAAAAAAAAAAAAAAAGAAAAAACCGAGAAAAAATCTGTGCAAACACACACAGTTCCCTTTTATTCGCCAGTCTAGCCGGGTGTGGAGCTGGATGGTTATATGATACATTGGGTGTACGTACGCGGGGCAAATTAAAGTCACACAGATTTATCTCAGAGCAAATAGCTTCTGAAGTCGTCGCACTTGCTTGGCCTTCAACAAGTTATGGCGGCAATTATAACTTCTGTTTCTGCGGCAAAGTTAAAAAATATAACATATTTTTATGGAGGGAAAGGAAAACTATATAGAAATAAATATATATTTTTTTTAAGTAAATAATTCAGAGGTACGCACACTAATCTCCAAGTTGTCAAAATAATTCAAGAAATAGGTTATTTCCTTGCCTTCTTTACCTATACTTTCTCCTATCGCGCCTACTAACACCTAAAACCCTAACAAGCACGTGCTTGGTGTCGAAAGGGCCACAAAGTCCAAGAGAAAAATGTCAAAATGCGTTTCTTTGTTATAAATTTCACTAAATTCGTTGGGAAATGGAATGTTTATATTTTAAAGACATTTTTAATATGCGCAGTAAATAATAAACCTTTTCAATGGAAAATTTCTTTTTTTGAAAACTTCAAAAACCTTTCTTTTTCTGGGAAAAAAGGCGCAATATCGAAATACAAATATATACTTTGTGATTCATTTGCATGCAGTGCAGATAATACCCAGAACTTGTTTTCTATGTCGCATAAATAGTACCTGACCGAATTGCCTGTGGTTTGGTTTGGTTTGGGTAAATATAGTATGTTATGTTTACCCAGCAATTGGCGCTGACTTTGCGGCAAAGATAAAGAAAACTGGCGGAGAGGAGTACGGAATGGTGGCGATAACAATGTTTGTCAATTGCGGCTAAACACACACAGAAATAACACTCGACTTCGTTCCACTCTCTCTCTCTCTATCGCCGCCCCCCTACCACCAATAAATACAATACACAGAAATTAACTTTTGCTGTTGAAAGATTTTCACTCAAAGATTTCCTGCTGCTCGAAAACTTTCTATGCGACGCGTAGAAGGGGGACACTACAGTGAAGAGCTCTTCAATTATGGAATTGTCCCGGAAAAAGGTAAGCAACAACATGACATTTGTGGGTGATGAAAAAAAAAATAAAGCGAACGATGGGAAATAGAAGAGGGGCAAGCGCATTGGGGCCTATAATTGATTTCGAGTAGATATCGCCTGACAATGGCAATCAATTGTCATTATGTTGGCCTCCGACCGGGGGCTAATTGAAAGTTGTCGGTGCTCTGTGACAAAATAATCAATCGATCTTTAAAAGAACAGTGCGGCGGCAGGGGCACACACACACATGGACTGTTGTCCGTCATAAATAATTCAACATTTACAAGATACTCTTAAAAAAAAAAGAAAAGAAAAATAACGAAAAGAAAGCCGGAAAAACCCAACGAAATATATTCACGAGATGTGGCACTAAAATCTGGATAATCCTTTGGCAGCCACCGCGTAACTCGTCGGTTCACCCTCGCCGGATACTTTAATTCCACACAGATATCTGGGGATGGAATATATATATACATATATATTAAATTTCGATTTTGCAACCCAACAACACAACACAACACAAACGCTTTGGGAGCGTGAGCACGTGCGCTAACCTTTGACATATGAGCATGGCGAAACCATCAAACATATTTTATGTATTAAGGATATGCGAGACGACGTCGACGACGACGGCGACCCTTCGCCATCTCTTTCTCCGAACAGACAAGCAATAAACTCGGGGCAAACATATATATATATGTATATATGCTGGTTGGTTGCAAAATATATATACATATACATATATAAAAAACACGTTAACCAAAATAAGTTCGCAAGGGTGAACGAGCAGAGTGGGCGAAGGGGAGGACAGAGAGAAAAATCACGTTACAGGACTGCAAGGACACACACTACACACACACTCTCTCTCTCTCTGTCTCTCTGGGGAAATCAAAACAGATCAAAATGTCATCTTTAAGAGCTTAAATTTGTATGGAATTGCCGTCTCGTAAACCCCACCAAACCCAAGCAACGTAAACAAAGGTATTTTCTCACATTATACCCTCATCTCTCCAACACATATCATCTAGGACTAGGGTGCCCCCTCTTTTTTTTAGTGCTTATTATATCAAAGTGTGTTTACCTGATTTGGTTGGCTGATTTGTCCTGAATCACTCATAAAATTGAATGGATTTAGATAGTGAGTATATATTCTGAAACACTTTGGGGTTTTAGCAGTGAATTGCGGTTTTTCTGGGGAGTTATTTTAGTAAAGAACTCACAATATTATTCAACAATTTGGAGATGTGAATATATTAAGAGATATGGATACATATTTTGCTAGGATTTAATTGTCAAAGTAGCAGTTTACTTAATAAAGGCTTTCTTTATTATTATTTTCAATAATAAAACGTATAATGTATTAGTTTTCCAGCTCAGACTCGTTTAAAGTCAAACCTGCCGCCAAAAACAGAGCCATTTTCGATATTTTCATGATCTTGAAACTAACTGAGACTATTTGGGTTTCAAACCGCTTTGGCAGGTTGCAAATGAAAGAAACGAAACCATTTTAACGGCCATAAAAAGACATTTCAATGCATCAATTCAATTTCATATAGCCAAGAAAAAGCAAAGACAACTTCATTGGCTCTTAAAGAAAAATCGATAAAAAAAAAAATAGGAGAAGAGTGACAAACAGAGGGGGTAGAGGCGGTTAGAAAGAAGAGATTCAAAGGCCACCAAAGACTCAATAAACACATCGTAAATGGATGTGAATGCAACGCGAAGAGGACTGAACAAACGAATCTGAATTGAATGAGTGAAATTTTATATGTCTCCGTCAGCGTTGTGGGTGAACCCTCTCCCATCCCTCTCCTTTTTTTCCACCAAAGAATCCCCCATTTAAACGCGACTGCATCACGCCCGTTCACTTTACAATAATAAGCCAAAAGCAAATGCTGTGATTTCAGAATCCCAGAGATTCCGCTCTCTCTCCCGCTGTCTGTCTGCTGCTCCCCCATAAAGTCCCCCTTTGGATGACCACCCTCTTTTCAGACCGGACGCACATCATCATCATCATTCTCCCAACCCATGTGGAGAGGGTGACAAAACCTAATAAAATTTAATTAAACTCAATCAAAATCCATTTAAGGCGGCACAAAACTGAAAAAATAAATAAACGAGAGCCGGCCACTGAAAGAAAAAGATACGAAGAGGGCTGACCACTACTCATTGCCTACGGCCATACTAATTGAATTCTTCTCGTTTTTGCATTTCTGCAAACGGAAATGATGTCAGCACTTGAGCGGATAAGATTCCACATACTCGGAAATATAATTTAATTACAACAGCACCTGTCTGTCGTTGAAAATGCAAAGCATTCAATAAAAATAACACCGTACACAACTGTACCTGAGCGAGCTACTCAATCTAAAGTGAGTATGGTCACACTTGCAGTTAAACGAAAATACTGCCAAGTAAACTTGAAATTAAATATCATTGAAGACTTAAACAACTAGATTCAACTGAAATATCTTTGTGGACATTTATACCTGGGACTTAGTCGCCACACAGACAAAAGCTGATTAACTCACAGAGGGGCAAGTGGAAGTTGCATTCAATTAAAATTGACAATTGTCCAGTGCAAATCAATGGGTAGCCTAATGATGAAGCTATGTATCCATCTCTAGTCTCAGGTCTCAGTCGCAGTCCCCTTTTATCCCCCATTTAACCCTTGAGTGGGTGAATGGGTGACAAGCGACAACAATGTCGACCAATTTGAATTCAAAACGTTGCCTCTGTGTTTGGCTGGGTTAATTCAATTTATCAGCTGAGCCCCACAAAACGATGAATATGAGATGTGAGCTTGTTAGGTCGAGAGAGGTTCACAGAGAGGCTTCAGATAAAACCAAAGTAACCGAGAGGGGGGTTAAAAGGTCAATTTATGCAGCCAAACGCATAAATACAAGAGACGGGAAGTATTGACCAAATTAGATAGTCGTATTTCAGTCAATTCCATTTAGAATGACTTCCTCTACCAAATAAAATCCAATTACTAAAAATTGCATTCGGTTTGTCATTAAAAAGTCTCAAAATTCTCCAGACTCTTGTATATGTATGAATATAAACACACGCAGACATTTTTGAAATATATTATATATACATATATCTTGTAATTTTCAACAATGTGTAAATTGCCTGACATGCAAGCCAAATAGAAAATATTTTTCTATCATCAAAATCTAAACAGAAGAAAAAGGAATTGGCCGAAATGAAAATCCAAAAAATTTTCTCTATAGCAAATATCAGGAAAAATGAATACACATATGCAGCGGCAGCACCAGTAGCAGCGGCATATGCGTGAAGAGTGGAAAAAAATTGTGAAAATATTCTTCCAAATTAAAAATAAATTTTTACCTCAGCCCCGAGCACGAGCAGCGAACTGGCCGGCGTGCAGGTGTGTGCGGTGATGAGATATTTTTAGCAGACACTGTTGACTGCGCACCACTCGCCCGATTTCGCTCTGGCCCATCCATCCCATCCCCCATCTTTTTCGTCTGCTTAGTGAGTAATTAAACTAGAAAATAATAAGTGGACGGGGGTTGGGTGTAGGAGGTGAGCGGTTCTTGGTAGGAATAGGGGAGCGGCATCATCGAGGAAAATACGGAACGACGGACCGACTGTCATTTCACTTAAGTAGACATTAATTATACGCCATGAACTGAAAAAACCGGCGGAAAATCAAAACAAAAAAGAATGGGATATTGAAAGAATATTAGCTAGCTGATGATGGGATACCAAAGTACCCTTCAAAATTTCTTTGCTACCTGAAATAAATGTAGTTAATTTTAAACAAATTATAAAACACACCTGACTTGATTAAGTGAGGATTTATATATTATTTAAAATGCTTTAATCGTGACGAATTTACTCACATTCCAAAATACAAGTGACTAATCCCAAACTGGTTGGCAAAATCAAAATACCCTGCAGGCATGGCTACACCAAAAAAATTGGCAAAAATACTCGGCTGCACTCTTGCGTCGTATATTAATAATAATAATTATAAACATTTTTATAAGCCGTTCGTTAATGGTGTAATATGGTAAAGGGGAAAATATAGTTCAAGGTGCTTTACAGCCTTGAGTTCATTGTTTAATTACTCGCACTTTACTTATTGAAGCCCGAATAAACATTAAAAACATAATACGTATAAACACTTTATGGCAATTAAGTCATCAATGTATATTCGATTATTTTGTTTACAACCCAATTAAATATTTATCGAAGAAGGCTACGGAAAGATACATAAAAAGGCATTAAAATGCAAAAATGGTCTCAAGAGTTTCTCTTTTTTAATTTGTAAAATCTAAGCAACTTCCCAATTCGAAGGAAATGTAATCTTTCTAAGTAGATTCACCCAAAATGCATTTGATAGTGTAATAAAAACCGGAAAATAAAAACCATTACACATGTGCTGGCTTCGCTTGGAGTACCGAGTAGATGGGAGGTGTTCGTTTTGGATGCCCCCCCTGCATTTGATGGATAAAACTTACCTGCAAAGAAAAGAAGGGAAATAAAAAATTAGATATTAAAAATTTATTTCAGATGCAACAAGAGACAACGACAATAACAGCAAACAACCAAGGCAGCGGGGGGGAGAAGAGAGTGCCACAGTTGAGAGCATTTCAAAATTTTCGTAAGTTCAAAAATGTAATAAAAATAAGAAATTTATGAAGAATTTAGTAAGTGAGGAGAGGAGACGATAGCGTGCGGGCGGGCGGAGCGAGTGCCTCAAAAGAATTTATGGCTGTAAAAATGTTTATTGCTTCTGTATTTTCCTTTTTTTTTTTCCTTCTCCCTCCGAATTTTCATTGTGTGGGCGATAGAGAGAGAGAGAGAGAGACTGCTGGGATGTATATCCCGGTATCTAAATTGTTGCACTGGCTGCCACTTGACAGGTATTCTCCAAGGAGGAACAGAGACGACCGGGCCAGGCCAGCGCCAGAGCCGGAGCCGTAGAGTCAGCCTGTCACTTTGAATAATGTTCGGGGGCCTCATAAATTGGGCACCGCGTGTGATATGTCCATGTCTGCCGATGTTCCTTCCTTCTCTTTCGCGGTATTCCCTCCTCTAATGAGCTCAACCATCCAAAAAGTAAGGCGCAATTTTCAACACTTTTTTTTTTTAATGTTGTTCTTTCCCCCAATTCCGGAAAATTCAAATACGTAAATAAGAAAAGAATAAAAAAAATAAATGAAAGCAATTTTTTGGCGTGATGAAAGAGAGCATTTGATGAAAGTGTCAAAATTAACGCGGCCACGTCACATGCATAAAACATCATAACGAAAGGGGGCGACTTCCTGGAGGGAGGGAGAACGAGCTCTTAGCATCGGCTTAATCCTTCAAGAGCTGATCCTGATGGAATGACGGCCAAGGTGAAGCTTTGGCCTACGGTCTGAATGCGGATGATAGGCAAATGCTATGCAGATATTTATGATTATTGAAGTTGGGATACTCTTTTTTAAGAATTTAATAGGAAATTTAATAAAAATTGCAAAATGTATATGGTACAAAAAATATGAGGAATTATTTGTTATATTTATTTAGTTAACTGACTATTATTTTTAAAGAGTTTTAATTCAGATATTTAATATTTTATAGAAGAAAAATAAATGTAATTGCTTTGTAGCGAAATAAATATAATTTTTAGCTTCTTTAAATAAGTTACTATAGTTTTCCCTTAATAAAATCCAAAGGAAATTGTTTCTTTTCCTCACAATATATTAAACAAACACCTCACATTTTATAAAATTTGATTTAAATGTTAATCGAAAACCAAATCGAAGCTGAGAACCCTCCTACCCGAATAGAAAGAGCAACACAACTTTTTGTTGTGCTTCGGTCTCGACTCCTGGATATATATGTATATATTTTTTAATCAAAATTCTCTTAAATAATTAAAATGCAAATTGTGCGAGCATAAAATAACAAAAACAACACGGCTCCAATGGCGGGCGGCAAATAAACAGAGTCACAGACACTGACACAGGCACACAGATAGAGAGCGAGAGCTGCTGACAGGACACACGCAAGGACAAAAGAACCAAAGGGACAGGACGACGACCAACAAAACAACAACTCGAAAAAAATCCACCCACGACAGGGGAATGATATGATGACAATCCTGCCGCAGCCACAGCCGCTTCTGCTGCTGCTGATGATGATGATGCCGGGTTTTTGGGTTGGAGGGGAGCTTTAAGGGGGAGGGGTTTTTGTGGAAGGATGACGACGACTTTGACAGTTCTTTGTGGTATTTTCAACGCTGACTGACAAGACGGCAGGGCCGGGGGACTAGAGGTAGAGCCCTTAAAGTGTTAACGATGATAAAGTTGGGTGAAAACTGTTGTGTATCGCCCACACGCCTCCTCTACACTCCCACAAAAAAACAGTGGCAGTTAAATTATTAGAGGTTCTAACCTGACATTAAAATGATTTGGTTTTATTGGGGTAAAAAGTTTAAGAAAAAGTATAAAAGATTTGTGCTTTTTTCTTCAATTTCTCAAGTATAAATACAGTTGATGATGCTGATAAAGATAAGCTTTGAAATGACCTTCTTTGTATGCTACTATCTTGACCCAGAGTGTATTTATCTCCATCTCTTTCTGCTGCCATCTCACGCACACGCACACGTGTTAAATTCATGACACAAGCTGCGCATCCTTAAAAAGGGTTGTCTCCCCCCGCCCCAACTCCCCAAAATAAGGGGCGAAATGTCAGAGGCAAGGGGTCTCCCGAGTGCACGTGGGCTGTGTATGTGTGCGTGTGTGTGTGTGTGTTCATTAAGCTGCTTATTATGTTTGCACTTAAAAATTCATATGTGACTATGGCAACCCCACAAACAAATTGGTCGTGTCCTTTAAAGTCCCTTTTACCCCAACCCCTTGTCACTTTATTCTCCACTGCCAACCCAACTTATTGGCATACTTAAGGAGGACTACCATGCTTCATTAAACTGAGCCGAGGATTTGAAATTTTCAGCTGAGACCACCACCAGCTATGAATGGATGGGCCACCAGCTCTCTCTCCTTCCATCTCCCTTCATCTTTATTTGTTGGTGCCCCCATTTTTATACCCCCATATATACCCGTGTGCGTGTGTCGTGTGTCTGTTTTTTTGGTTTTGCATATTAATTTATTGGCAGGGACCGGGAAAATTAACAACTTGTAAAACACCAAATGTAATTAAGTATACGCCATGTGACGCAATATACAAAACATTCTTTTTCTCGCCTGCTTTTTTATTCTGTCATTAATTTATAAATATTAAATAACGCAGTTTGAACGGGGTCAAGTTGGGTAATACTTGGATTCCTTTGGTTTCTTTTTGTGGACAGGTGAATGGGGCGGTTTGTTCTGATGAAATGCTTCTGCGGTGAGCAAAATATTACAAAGAGTAAATTATATGCCTTGCCAAAGACCCACAAAAAAACATAACAGGCAACTGTCAAGTTGCAAAAGCCAAAAGCCACAAAGCATTTCATAAAGTTTACAAAAGAGAAAGAACGCAGGAAGAGTATTGCCTAAAATAACAACAAAATAAATAAATTAAAAATGTATTTAATTTAATTTAAGCAAGATTTTCCTTTAACATTATCCTTAAACTAGTTAAATTTTGCTTTCAAGATAAAATCGAGTAGAAAATAATCCTACGCCATAAAAAAACTGATAGCAAATAGCCGGAAAAGTGGCAACAAAGAAACTGTGAGGAAAATGATGAACAGCAGTGGAAATTCATAGACAAGGATATGCGATGGAAAAGCAAATGGCGAGAAAGGAGACTGGCAAAATTGAGAGGAGGTAAATAAAAGCAAAGAGGAGACAGACCCCGCTCAAGTTCATTTAAGCGAAAATGTAATTTTATGCTTTTTAATTGAGCGAATATGCGTGGAAACATGTGGCGCCGGAAATGGGTGAAAGGACCAAAAGCACGATAAAGTGAGCAATGGACCCGAGTTCAAGCCGTAAAGGGGCACAATCGCCTTGATGAGTTTGCGCCGCACTCAAGCGAAATAATCAACCAGCGACGTGAAGAGAGAGAGAAAGAGATGAGAATAGAGATAGGAATAATCCTGGTTTTAGACCAATGCAGGTGTTATCCTGTGACACACACCTCTCCTCCCGCACACAGCTTCTAGTAACAACTTTAATGTATTTAAAGAACTAAAGGGGAAGGCTGCTGCTCGGTGCTTTGGCTTGATAAAAAGCAATAAAAATGCAACATTATTAATCATCATCAATCAATGTCATCCATCAAAATGCGTTCCCAGCATCACCACCACCACCACCCCCTCCTGCTCCTCTTTATCCATCATCTTCCTTTGGCTTTGTTCTGTGCTTTTCTGCTGAATTCAACACAATCTCCTCTTACCCTCTTAGTGTTCTTTATGCTGCTGTCCATTATCGTCATCAACGCCTTTTTACCTAAAACACCAGACACACGTCCAGACATCGCTGAAGGAAATGCAAAATGGAGAAGGAGCCAAGATCAGATCTTAACTTGAGGAGCCATTAAAAGCCTTCATTGGGGATTTAAATTGCCTAATTTTGACTGTTACCAGTTTTTAAATAAACTTTATATAAATACGGAACCTTGTTTTGGAAGTAAATACACTTTATTCTAGTTTATCTTAAACTAGTTTATAAAATGTAAAACCGTGTCAAAGAGTTGTAGGCATAATATTCGCCGCTTTCTAACTGAAAATATAAAAACCCTTTCCATAACTAAGATTTTAGAAAGGTTTACCCGACCTGACCTATATATAATACGCTGTATATCTGACACCTTGTACTTAGCGTAGTTGGGGGAAAGGTTAGGTTCAGTTCAGTTCCGTTCCCTTCGAAAGTCAAACTACCTTCTTTTTTTGCTTCTTCCTTCCCTTGTTTTATATTTTTTGTCAGAGTTCAGTGAACCTTTCGCCAAGTCAACGACCAAAAGAAAGGCACACCGACTAAAAGCATGTAAAAAAAAAACCAGATGCAGAGAAAGGCAGGCAGTGGCGAAAGAACAAGAATAATAAAAACCATCATAATGATAATGATATCATATGGATAAACGGCCACTACAATGGCTAAACTGAACTTGATTCCAACTTGCGGCGGCTAACTAGCATATTTTTCCACATCTCTTGTTTTGCTCTCTGGCTTTGTTTCAGTTTACTGCAAGTGTTTTGTATCTTCTTTTGTATTTTATGTTGTTGAATTTTAATTTTTCCCTCATTTGTTTCGTTTCTTTTCGTACTAGATTACATCACACCCATTGCCGGCGCGTCTGGTGCTTTTGTCTATGTTTGGCTTTGCACTTGGGGGGCTCATTTAAATTTATCAAGCGTATTTTTTCGGACTCCCTCCTTCACACTTGCCGTGAATTTAATTAACAAACTCGAGGGTGACCTCTTCAGTGTTGGCGTCGTCTTTTTTCCGCCCCCTCCCCCCAGCTATCGCTGTCTGCTTCAATAGTGAACTTCTTCCTGACTCTCCGAAAAGTCAGCTCATAAACTTTGCGGCACTTTGCCGGCACTTCTCCCGCTACTTCTTTCTTGTTTTTCCCCTCTTTTCTTTTTTTGTTTCTCCGCCCAGAAATTTCGTGAGTAGCTTGAATAGCAATTGACACACAAAATACTTTTGAGTGTCATGCTACCTTTACAGGTAACTTCCCTCCTCCAACTCCTTTATATTCTCTTCTCTTTCTGTCTTCTTGTTTTCTTCGTATTGCACCCATTGTTTCGTAGAAGAAAAAAAAAAATGTACCTTTACTGCAATTCTTTTTGGGTTTGGCAGGCGAGGAAAAAAACTTTATTAAACTTTTAAGGTGGCAGCCCTTGGGGGAAGTCGGAAAAGTAATAAAGTTTGGGGGAGTGAGAAATTGTGATAAAAAAATAAACCAATCATAAAACTTTAAATATCACAAAAAACTCAGAGATCTGGTCACTTTTAATGATAATAACTCCTAGATCTGGTCACCTTTAATGATAATAACAGTGATCTGGCAACGCTATTATATTTATTCTATTTTTTTTACTTGTTCATACATTTTTAAGTAAAATTGCATAAAAACTAAATAATATATAGTTATTTGTATTTTCTTATATTTATTCTTTAAATGTCTCCCAAAAGCAGAGCAATCTGGCAACTCCTAACTCAAACTGCACCAAAAAACCAGATAAATTAAGCAAATCATTTTGCATTTAACGATAAATGCTACACGCATACGGAATTCGGAAGTAAAGCTCCATAACGAAATCCATTTTAATTGCCTTCTAAATTGAGTTGAATCAATACATTCCATTTGCTTATCAAAGAAGATTTGAATAATATTTAGGGGTCAAGTTCAGTTTCAGTTAGAAAACCGAGAAGGAGATGCTGACAGAGAATTAGTCAATGGAATTATTTAAATATCAAAGAAGAATGGAAACTGTTTAGATGCAATTTGAAATGAATATGATGAATACATAATTGTTTAATGTGTTAACAAGGCAAATGATTACTAATAAACTACTAATCTTAACTGACAATCTTTATTATCTTTATCAAAGGTAAGCCCTTCCTTTGTGGTCTTAATTGAAATTTACTTAATTGAATTTACTTTCTAGTTCTCACCCTTTTAAATTGCTTAAAGTTCATACTTTCCTTAAAGTTGAAATAGCCCCGGGGAAGTATTTTCCCTTCCTTCTTAAAGCCTCATTAGATGTAGAGTATTATTTTTTTTGTTTGTGGCCCCACAAACAAACAAGAGGGCTTTCTTTCAATGCCAATTTCAGTGGCAGAGAGCAACAATAGAAAACGCAGACGCAGAGATGCCAAAATTCGACACACAACAATGGCAACAATCTTAACCCACTTTTCCTTAGCCACAATGTCTAAGCTTCGGATGCAGGCGACGACAACAATAATAAACCAGAAAACTATGACTAAGTATTTCTTCGCATTTCTCTCATCTTTCGGATGATCATCATCATCAGCATCATCAGCATTATTATTATTATAAGCAAGCATCTCTCATAGCTCGCTCGAAACTCACGACAAAAGTGTCAAATTAGACAGACAGACAAGCAGAATTATGTTGTTGGATGGATACATATAGATACTCTTACACACGCCCACACAGTGACCGCCTTTTTTTTCTATCTACCTGGTGAAAATTCCAAAACGAAAATATATATATACGCATTCGAATTTTTTTTTTTTGGCAAGCTAAAAATGAGCCAGCGCAATATTTATTTTCGTTTCCGAACTATATTCGCTTTTGTCGCGTTGTTTTTGCTGTCTCATTTCGAATTTTTCACACTTTAGTCGCTGACAGATAGTGTTGATATATTTTTGAGGGGCTGCGCCATGGGGGGGTTGGAGGGAAAATCGGCGGAAAGGGGTCTCTGTGAGCTGGCTTTTGGATGTCAAATGGTTTTAAAAATGTATCCATGGCACAAGAATGAGTAATGGCTAAAAAGATTGATCTTTAGTTTTAAGAAAGAAACATTTTAGTTTGGTTTGTATAGTGATTTATTCCCTCTCTCTATTTAAGGTGACTGTAATTAATTTTCTCTTAATTAAATTATATTTATATATATTTAATATGTTTTTAGGTTCTTTTAAAACACAAACTGATTCCATTAGAAAATCAGTTTCCTTATTTTTCGAAACATTTTGGTCAATTTTCATTACCGGCGGCTGCCTTAGATTGCAATGCCTTTCGTTGGTCTCCTTGGATAATCCGAGCTGACATTGTCAACTTAAATACAGCTTGGGGTCAGTGTGAAGTGAGAGCTGACAGGGCTCTCGAAGGGCAGAAAGGGAGTGGAAGTTAGCTACGCTTGCCCTTTTGACTGACAGTTTCAATTTGCACTAACTTTGAGTCAAGAAAGAGGTGCACTCACCAGCCTTTCGTTTCGTTTCGTTCCGTTCCGTTCCCATAAAGGTGACGCCTTTCTTCGGGTATTAAGGTCAAAAAGCGTTAAACCAAAACAACAACAAAGCCAGGTAACTGAAAGGATAGACGTAGCTGAACACAAAAAGTCCAACAGATTTGCTGCAACAACCGCAAAAAGCACAAAGGCATGAACAAGAACCAAAAGTAGTGAGGAGAGAGAGAGGGAAGTTGGGGATATATAGAGGAGCTGCTACAGGAGCTATAGAATCAGGTCAGGCCAGCTCGGAACAAAAATGTGCAATGCCGTAAAGGCCAAGCGAAAATAATTGGCCAAAAAAAAAGAGGAGAGATTGGGAGGAGGTTAAAAGGCAAAAAGAAAAACAAACAAACAAGATTTTGGCTTATGCACTTTTGACTTAAATGAAAAGAAAGCTACAAACAAAACACAAACCCAGACAATCTGCTTGGGAAAAAGGCAAAGAACCAAACGCAAAAGAATCAAAACCAAAAGGAAAGAAGTTGATTCTTCGCTGTCTTTGGTTAACCGTTATGTTGACCGCTTTACTTAACGGTACTATCGAAGACAGGGGGGGGGGTTGGTTCTGCGAGTCTTTGAGCCGGAGGTTCTGAAGAACCGGAGAACCGGTTTCATTTCGTCGCTTCTTCAGCATTGACACCCATTTGAAGACGAAGAGTCGTCGTCGACCGGTTCTTCCGAACTCCCTCTCAAAGCCCCCTCAACGCCTTCTCTTCGCACACGTTGCGAATTCTTAATTCCTACTCTTTTTTTTCTTCTACTTCGTCGTGCTTCGAGTTCTTCAAGCTTTCCAAATGAATGACAGTGCTGGTAGATTAGGATCGACAGACAAACGTTAATGAGTGTGGGTCTCTCCACTGTTTGAATGCAAAATTTGTCAAACTGGAGCAACTGGAGATGTTATCAGAAACGTTCACATGGGACTTTGGATTTATATAAATAATCATCATTAGAGAAACAAATTAGGAGAAATCTACTAGGTAATTATGGTTGAGATTCTTGGGAGATAAAAATGCTATTTTTGTAGGTAGATAGGGTTCATTTCAAGGCCCTTTAATAACAAGATGAGTAGAGCCTTACGTTTATTGTGGACTATGATTTTTTGTGCTGGTTCTAGAGCTCGCTCCGGCGGAGCTAGATCGATTTTCGGCTCCAGCTGAAAAAATTATTGAATATTGCCATTTACTTGTTTGAGCGTTATGCATCTTTATATTAAAAGGTCTTTGGTTCTTTGATTTTGGTAACCTTTTTTGTTTTTGTAATTATTATTTATCGTGGTGCGCTTTTGGCGACCTTTCCTTTATGTGAGAGGCAAACGCCCGCTATATATTATTTATCTTTATTGATCATGAATAATTTTATTAATTTGCTCATGTTTTACATGAATTTTAGGAAACACTCCACACTTTGCTGACTAATTTTACAATCTTTTGTGTGATCGATCGCTAACAAACTCATCTCGTATTCGTTTTATAAACTAATTCGATTAGTATCTAAACAATAATTAGCTGCGATTATCGTTCATTATGATGGCTCAACAACAATAACAGTTGGCCAGTGAATGATGATCCATAATTCTTATGTAGATTGCATTGAGGCGTTCTAAAGCCGACGCAATTTACATAATCGCGGGTTGTGTCGGTCAACCGGAAATTGGCCAACCCACGAGGAGAACAATAAACATTCAGATCGCTCGACCAACTTGGTCGCTTCCGTTTGATTACCGTTGCTTATTAATTCTCTACTGGCGTTCTTTTTTTGTTTTTTGTTTTGTTTTTCAACAACCACAGTTGGATACAGTCCGTTTCATTGTGTATTTCTCTTTGGTGGTTGTGGTAGAGACTCTTAACACCAAATCCTATTGAAATTAACACAAGAAACAAAACCAAAATGAAATCCAAAGCCAAAGCGAACGAAATACAAAATTGATTCTAATTAAAAAATAAAAATATTGTGAAATATGTGAAGCAAGCTTATAGCGAGGGTTGCCGCATAAGTTGGAAAAATGTGACTGTTATACAACGTACAATTACAATTATGAAATCAACATCAATTATGTCTTTAACAAAGTAATATAATTGCTAATGTAATGATGAGTAATTCGCTTCAAAATAATTGAAGTCAACTACTTGATAATTTAGTAATCATATGTTTAGCTTTAATATTTTGCACAACTTTTGTGTCCATTAACTAAAAATAGCAAAAGTGTAACAATAAATTTTAAAAGCTTATCTGCAAGTATGACGGAATTCTACCAGTGATGAGTAATTTATTTTAAATTGTTTAACTGATGTAATCATATTATATTTTGCCTAAAATTGTTCAACAATAAAATAAAGCTTTCTGAATGAATATTTTTGATATCGTAATTTCTCCAGACGATCTAAGCTTAGTCTTTTAGATGACACACGTTTCTTGTTTAAGTTTCGGTTTGTTTACGATCTTGACATTTTCCATTCAGGTCTAACTTGCTATAGATAAAGATTTCGGTTATGACTCTTTTTCAATCGGGAGCGGGGACTCGAGGGACTTGATTCGGACTAGACACTAGTCTAGTTAATTAGTGAGTTGAATTGGCAGATCGAATGGCGTGTTGTGTCTATTTTATGACTCTTTGACTGACTCTCCACAACAAAAGGGGGTTATATAATTTTTACGGCTATTTTATATTAAGAAACAAGATTTTTTTTTGTTGCAATCTGTATTGTTTACGCTTTGGTAATCCTTGGTTGGTGAAAGCTTAATTTGTCTGAATTGTTTTTAATTACATTTTTGTACATTCGGTTCGATCTATCCATTTTCAACATATTGTTGGCTTTGGTCATGCTGCTGCTACAAATTCTTTCACAAGCCATCAAATCAAAAGCTATCCGACTTGTTTTCAAAGTCAAGAAGATAAATTAGCAACTTGTTTTATTAATATTGTATTTTATATTGTATCTGCTGTTGTTCGTTTTGTATTTTGCTTTTGTTTCTCGAGACGACAACAATCCTTCAAAAGGCAGGCTGGCTAAAATCTTATACTTGAATCTATCTTCTTCGACTGCGACATTTGTTATGCAAATTATCCATTGGATTTGAGGCCTATCTATGTGTGTGTGTGTGTGGAATCGATAGAAGCGACACACAGAGTCAGCTGGTATAAATTTAGTTGACTGCCGGCGGCGGCTGCTCGCTGACTAAGTTGAATTTTTCTAATCAAATAAATTTCACATTTTAATAGGTTTATGCTCGCCGAATACAGAAATAGGTGCGGTGTAAAAATAAACTCAAAATAGAGGAAAGCTTGGGAAATACATTAGCAATTGGCTAAGAGGCTGAATTGTAGGGTATATCTTTGGTATATATTATTTCTTTTCCTATAATCTATTAGGTAAATTGCTGTATAGCTTGTATACCCTGCCATCTACTGGGTATTAGCCCGAATGACGCGACATTGCCTGCTAAAGATGATAATGTCGCCACCCGAGACTTGATGACTAACCTCCTGCCATCTCGTTTAAATACCTCCATATATTCTGGATGTATTAATTGCTTCTACCGAAAATACACACACACATGTCCTTGAAAAATAGTATTTATCTTTAGCATCGACAAAATTTATGGCACTCTCCTCCGGGTGCACAGAATCCGTTAGGTGTATATATATCTCAGTGTTCACCTGGCCTCTGTTTTCTGTTTATGGTCTGCCATTAATTGCCCAAACAAAATTCCGTTTAGCCGGCATATTCGGTTGCTTAGTTTTGCTTCAAGTTTAGTAAATACAATTTAATTGCTAATATCCAACAGCATCGATCCCCCACCACCCAATATTGCAAATGACGCACTTGGCCGGAAGATTTTGTTTAGCACAAAAATAAGCAGGCCAAAAACAATTATATAATACAATCATCTCTCCCAGCAATTGTTAATAAATATAAGCCAATTTGAGTGGGGAAGCCATCTGGTAGCCCAAAATTATATATATATATATATATATTATATATACATCACCCGTGAGGTTGGGGTGGGGGGAGATTCAAGGGGGATTGGATAACGCCAGAGATTTCCCTCCAAACAAGTTACGTACATTGTCACCTACCTGCAAAGAGAAAGAGGCAAAGAACGTGAGGGTGAGAAATGGTTGTGGAAAATGCAATTTCAGATATGTTGACAAATAAATACGGTTAAAGGTATCAAGATTTATAACGACACTCACTGTGGGAATTGTTCACATAATAAATCTTTCAGTTTAGAAACTGGAATAGCAGCTACTATCTTGTGCATGCTTAGAATACACTTAAACTAATTTAATGATTATACATCAATTAATTGTGGTCTCCTTTCCCTAAAAGCAAATATAAATATTCAAATTCAAAGGCATTATGTATAACAACTATTCTAAGCTTCTTTTCCATCTTATTTTTTATCTTGACAATTGCCCAGCATTTCCTAGAAAATTTCTTAGCCAGAATTCAAGTGGCACAGCCTGAAATATTCATAAAACACTCTTCTTGCTACATTTTGAAAAGCCAACTTAAAATTTCCATTCAACTCAAAAAAACAAAAGAAAAGAAAACTTGTACTTTGTTTGACTTGCCCGGAATATCTGCAGCCAAGAACCCCCGAAGAAGAATCGAGGCGAACTAGAGCAGGTCAAAGGCGAGAAGGCCAGGCTCTATACAAGCTCGACTCTTTCTGAGCAGGTTGTCAACTTCAATTTGGTCGCTTCTCATAAATATTGACGCGAAAATTGTCGCTTGCGTTTTTGTTGGAAGGGGGGCAAGGCAAAAGCGGGGTTATTAAAAAATTCATGGCTTGTAAAATGCTGAAAATCCGGGCAATGGAAAATTTAAAATGCCTATAAAGGGAATAAGGGGTGGAGCTGAACACGGACGAGATGAAAATTGGCCGGCAAAAGCGGCTTATAGAACGGAGCAGGAGGAGGAGTAGGAGGAGGAACAGAAACCAATGCCGCTTGCCCTGTGGCCTTTTCCGACCGCAATGTTGGCGGCGTTGGGAAAATCCAGTAAAGACGGTGAAGCCGGCGGCGGCGGCGGGGTGGTGCGGTTTTCCTGTGGGTCGGGGATCGGGAGCTGAGCTGGAAACATGGCTGCGTTTGACGTCCACTCGAAAATATCATTTACATATCCGCGGAGGAGTCGCCGTCGTAGCTCAGCGGGAAATACATGAAAAGCTTTTAAATTTTTGATAGCCACCCGCTTTTCATTTCGAACGGAAAAAAAGGGAAACCTGCTTGTTTTTCCTGCTGATCCCTAGCACCCACTTTACTCCCCCCATTTTCCATCCGGTTGTTATCCTTTGATTTCTGCCATCAGTTGTTTGTTACTTCTTTTTTTTTTGTTGTTCAAATTAAATTTAATTTCCATGTTTGGGGGCGGCGGGTACTCTCGATCATATTAATATTTAATTTATTTAAAACCTTTCGGCTTTTACAATTTGACCAAAAGTTAAATGCGTTTCGTTTTGTATTCTTACTTTTAATTAATTTCAATTCCGCTGATGTTTGTTTCAGTCCCAGCTTCGATTTCCTTTTTTTTATTCTTTTCGGTTTTACCCTTATAATTTGGCTTAATTTTTGTTTATTTATTTTTGCCTTCCCGCAGGCCTGGAAAGATATTCGGTTATGGCCAAAAAAAAATAATAATAACAAAGAAGAGCCGCGCAGGGGGGAATAATGTTTGTGCAGGCACATCTGTGCACTTTTTGCCTTTGGTTTGCTTTGCTCTTATTCTCTGCTTTTTGTTTATGTTTTAATTACGTTTTTCGTGGTTGATTTATGCTCATAAAATGGTGTGGGTGGATAAATGGGGAATGGAAATGGAAATGGGTATGCGGTATGCGGTAATAGAGTGGTCCCAGTTGCTACTGTTGGCCTTGAAAGGAAATTGGGTTATCCGGAGATTATGCCATAATTGGTGATGAATGGAATTGTGGTAAAAGCAAAGCTCGAGGGTTCTGGCGAATCTTTAGTTGTGGAATTCAGAGAAAGGGAAATAAAGTTCGCTTTGGAAAATTATACTTAATAAATTTGTTTACTACAAATTTACAGAATATATCTATATTTCTTTATTCTGTTCAACTGCAGTAGATACTTTTTTCTTTCTCCAACAAATCTCAACTTTCTCACCTCTCCTGGTTTGTCCCCAAAAAAAAAAAACATTCCTTTGTTCTCGGTCCCCTTCGGTTGTCCTGCAATGCGCTTTCCCATCCACTGGAGATGATAAATGACCAGCTATCCATCCATCTAACTATCCAACCAAGCGACCATCTATCCATAGACACATTGCATCTAACTAAGTAATATCTGTGTGTGTGTGTGTATCTATCTGGGCTATCTTTTGTGTGTATTGTTATTGCCTTTCGGTTTGAATATTTCCGCTATGCGAGACATACTTATGTATGTACATGTATCCATCTCTATGTATAATATGACCATCGAACGTTTTTCGTTCGTAGCCTGCAACTTGTCAGTTTCTGCACAAAGACCATCAATTTATTTAGTTTTATTATCTGCACACGCAGTGCGGCGAGTTCATAGAATGAGGCGGAATGGGTATGGGGATTTTGGGTGGTGTGGGTCTTCCTATTTTCCGAACGGGAAGTTCTTTCTATATTGGCTCAGAGGTTCTCTTTTTTTGCTAGCCATTTTTGTTGTTGTTGTTGTTGTTTTTGTTATTGCCCGCACTCTTCGCTTTCGCCCTTTTGTTTACGCTCTGCACGCAATGCATAACACAGAATACTAAACAACAAAAAAAAAAGAAAGAGATAGAGGAAGAAACGAAAAAAATTGTTTGTTGCAAGTGTCGTTCCATTCTTCGAAAAAAAGAAGATAAAAATAATGCTAAACTTGAGACTTTGGACTGAAAGATACTTCGTACTTAGTTTCATATTTTGACAGAAATAAGTTTAGTTTATCTTGGCTATGGGCATATAGTGGGTCTATCGGCTCCCACAAATAAGGAAATAATGCCCAATTGAAGCTTCCATAAAAAACATAAACTAATAAGAGAATTCAAGTAATTCCTGGTAATTCTTGTTTAATAATTAACTCGGAAAGTAACATTAAAACTCTAATAGTCCCTTTCAAACCTGAAGAATTAGTCTCTACCTTCTTCTAAAAAAAACACGCATAACTTTACCGTCGCCAAACTGTCCCTGACCGAACTCCATATACCCTATAAGCCCTGGTGTCGAAAAAAAAACAATGGAGTGAAAAAAGGAATATCTTGACACTTTATCGTTAGCCAAAAACTAGCGCAGCGTAAACAAAAGACAAGCGATGGGCGAAAATGTGGAGGCAGGCACAACATGACACGATGGGCGGTGGGCGATTTTGGTGCTGCCTGGGAAAATTGTGGGCGTGGCAGGGCAGGGCTGGGCATGGGCAGGGCACTGTGTAAGGTTTTGGCATTTTCGCGCTTGGCGTTAAATTCCCCTGACAGCTATAAAATTGCATTTTAGAGCAGCGCAGCGGCGAGAAGTCAAAGGCAGAGAGTGAAGGCAAGAAAAGGAAGCAAAAAAAAAAAAACGAAAAGGCACGCAGCAGATACAATGTATCCAATGTATCTAATAAATAGTTATTGCCGAATTGCAACAGCAACAAGAACGCCGAGAATAACAAAATTGATATTCCCTCGAGTTTGTTGGAGAGTGGGGGTAAAGCAAAAGTGCGACATCATTATATAAATTGTGCGGTGGCCAAAGTGAGCATCATATGTTTCCTATCTGTATCTATCAGATACACTCGGAATGCTTGGCTTTTTTTCTTCTTCTAAGTTTGAAGTGATTTCACACACATGTTTTCCCCAAAGCAACTTTTCCAAATCCCACCCCCCTTCGTTCGTTCGTTCCTCCATCTCTGTCAACATGACCACAAAATGTTTCACAGCTGTGCACAGGGAAAAGCATTTGGGAAGAGGCGAGCGCAGTGTGGAAAAAGAAAATATCCGAGAGCGAGGGGGAGTTTCTCTTGGTTATTTGTCATTGATGGAGAGATGGGTATCGGGGGAGTTGGGCTTGGATTGGGTTTGAGCTTGTGTGGGGGGAACAAAAACAAACAGAAACTCGGGCACGTGACACGGAAATCATATTTATCTGATGCACAACTGGAAAATTTATTCTAGCAGCGCAAAAAAATGCGTCTCAAATAATCTTTTAATGTGTGTAAAATGAAAATGTCATTGATTGAATATTTATAAAGAATTAAAAGTTCGTTCACATTGCGTAATTGTTATGTACGATTGGCAAACCCAATTAATTTTACGCGTCATCTCAATAAATTAATGTAATGTTCAGGCTTTTAACAAATACATATTAAGGAATTTATCTTCACAACAAGTTGCCTATACCTGAGCTCTATATATCTTGATTTGATTGTCCAAAAAACATATCCCAGAACCTTATTGTAGATCTTGCCAATAACCCCTTCGATTGTTAACCCCTTCCTCGCCTGGTTTCCATTTCAATATGCCTCGCACAAATTGTTGCGATTGCAATCGTTGAGTAAGTGAATTTTTATGAGACATCATCAAGTCCTCTCTTTTCTGTCAACCATGAGGAGAAGTGGGTTTTTTTTTCTTTTTTATTTGGGCCGGGGATTATTTTTCCCCAAAGGCCCGCCTGAAGTTCCCGCGATAACAGTTCCCAGTGACACGTGTCTGGGCCACGTGTGTCACAGCCTGAAAGGGTTACAAACTCCTCATTTTATTTTATTTAATTTTTTTTTGTGGCGGCTTCAAATGCTCTTCCACTTATGTCGAGATTACACGCTTGTCAGCGGAGGCGTTCCGCCCGCAAAATATGTCGAAAAGGGTTTTCAGGGTGGTGACGACAGCGGCAGCAGTGGCAGTGGCAGTGGCAGTAACAGCAGGACTCTTGGTGGTTGACTGATAAAATGAGCAATATGTTAGAGTTTGCTGGATTTAGATAAGTGGTGGCATGTGTGGATGGGAAGGAAAGTATGTTTGCTTTAGGAAAATATAAGAGTGTAAATATGGTTTGTTTTTTTGTGTTTCATACAAGGTTTGTTGGATTTTTAAATATATTTAGTAGTTTAGCTTATAGCATTCTTACTTCATTTATTTATTTGCATTTACTTAGTAAAAAGGCGCACTAAATGCACATTCCTTTACATTTTTCCTCCTTCTATTTAATTAACTTAAAGATGTATTTGAATAGCCTTTGTAAATTATTTTATTTTAAATCAGCTGACCTACTTTAGGATCCACATTAAATAATACTTGTTCTCTATATTCCTTTTCCCTAACTCCCCTACTCATTACCATTCTAAATATCAAAATTTGTAGGTCACTTATATTTCTCCTCTTTTTTTTTGGCAGCTCGTTTAACTTTGCTCATCTTCAACAGTGTTCAAGTGCAACTTAGATGAACTCAACTTTGGGATTACAAAATTTTCTGCTATTTTTTGCCAAAAACAAATTGCCAACATTGCCCTACTCTATTCAAAAGTTCTTCATCATTTTCTAGCCCGTTTTTTTGCTCATTTTTATATTCACTTTTGGCTCTAAACGATTATGAATGCGAATGGAAATTTAGTCCGGCAGCTGGGGGAGAGAGAGTCGGGTCTGTTACAAAAGGCTCTTGGCTACTAAGCGCCTGATGAAGTAGATTCAACAGCAGCAGCAGCAGCAGCAGCATAATTTGCTTAAATAATTTGTAAGTGCAAAGTTATGAATTGCTTGGATGAACACCAGCTGCCCGAGGATTATGGGCTCGCTTTTGCTCCTGCCTCCTTGCTTCTCCCCCCTTTTTTTTCCTATTTCCCAGGGAAATGCATTTAGCCGCAAATCGTTTTCCCCTTCGACAAAATTGCACACAAAAATCTTGCTCGCTCGAACATAAAATGTTAATTGTTTGTTTTCCTTCCCTCCGTTTGACAAGGGGGTCTCCTCTTGCAGGCCCCCCTTTTCCATTTGGCATCGACAATGCAAAAATGAGGAAATGAAGCTTAGAATTTGCAAAATGGACACACACACACATACAGAGAGAAACTGGGTTAAATGCTTAATGATCTGATGATCATGCTGGGAATGGGAATGAAAACTGGTAGAATGAGAGCTGCAGTAATTGAAAATGGGAAATTGCAACACAGCACGTAGAACTCTATTCTCTTTTTTTTTTTTATTTTTTTCTTTTTTGTTCAGAGTTTTCCGCCATAAATAATTGTACACAGATACGGATGCGGCTACTCAGATACTTACTGGGTGAAAGTTTCCACCAGTGATGATGTTGACGATTTTTTCCACGAATTAAATGCAATGAAATTGGATTTTTCATTGCGAGTGGGTAACTCTCTGCTGGCTTCATGTCAATTTCCCCTCGCCATTTATGAATTATGACAATTTCTCCTTCTCACACATATGTGTTTGTGTGTGTGACACAGTTTGTCTGTGTGAGTTTTTCCATAATTGTTCTTACGTGACACATTTAAATGTAGAAAACAATGGTAAGAGAAGAAAGAGAAGCGGTGTCTTCCAGATACTTTGACACTTTTCAAACGCTCTTCACAACGAAGGCGGTGGCACGTTTGGACATAGGCTGAAGTTGACTTTCTGTCAGTTTCGTAGGCAGCTCGCACACGAGCATATGTAACTGTCAGATACTTTGGCCCATGCACGTAGTCGGGATGTACTTCCCAGAAGCAGCAGTAGAAGGAGAACTCCGCATGCTTGCTGTACCTGGCACGTTTTGGGCCAAATGTATCTGCCAGATAGTTGTCACACAAGGAGCACTAACCAAAAGATGCATATTTATGCTAGTCATTTCCCTTCTTGAACACAACTTGTGACATCTGACTGTGTGGGAGTTAAGTAATGATATTAAACATGGTCTTCAATATAGTTTATATAGTTTTTTACAGATATATTAAGTGATTTTTTAATATTAAATTGGTAACCGATAAAGTTACCAAACCCCATAACTCTCTCTGACATAAACTGATAGTTTTGTATCCACCGAACTATTTATTATTAAAAGCCTAAGCAATTACTTATTTGCCTTGCACAAATAATTGATTGCCGCTCCAAAGTATCCAGCAGATACTTAAATATCTAGAGCCCATAAACAAATTTGTAGTTATGCCCTAACTTATGGGTTAACTACCAATCAATGCAATGTGCCCACTAGCACAACACAACAAATATAAAAAAAAGCAAAACAAACACGGAGAAAAACAAACAAACACACACACATAACATATCTCGGTGAAAACCAAAATCAAATCCAAAACGCACTTAACTCAATATGGCTAACTTTTGCCCCCTGTATCTGTGGGCAAAGCCAAAGCCAAACCAAACCGAACCGAACCATATCTGCACTCCCAATCCATATCCATTCCGCCGTCTCCTGCGCCGCATCGACATCATTCAAATAGTCGTAGCTAACAAATTGCACTGTCGAATGCAATATTTTTGCTTTTAGCCATAATACCTTTTACATATGCTACGACAGATGGCAGAGAAGAGCATTTTAAGCTGCCATCCTCCACCCACAAAAGACCTCGGCATCGACTACGACTCGTGCTTCGCCGCAGCCACCTTCTCCTTTGTGGATCCTTGCCCCTTATCTACCACCTTGGGCACACAGAAAATAAAATTTATAAAGTTATTTTCAGGGAAATTATTAAGATTCCCGCAGTTTTTCCCTAAAAATAAAGATACTAAGCTTTAGTATAAGATATTGTTTAAGTTCTAAGACAAAAATCTCAGCAGATTGTCTACATTTCTCGCTGTGCACTCCTTCCACAGCCAAAAGGTAAGTAACTTGCATGCAAGCCAGCCACAAGAGTCAGTTAGTGAGATGGCATGATGCTTGGCGAGGTGCTGGGGATCATGGGGGGAACTTGTTAGCATGAGATGTGTCTCGGACCAAAGGAGCAGCAGCAGAAGCAGCAGCAGAAGCAGCCAGAATTCAAGGAGATGCAGAGGGAATACGAGGATGAGAGCGATGCTAAAGTGATAAATCCTTGCGGCTTTTTATTTCCAACGAAGCGGCGTCGTCGTCTCCAGTATCTGTGAATGTCTGTGTATGTGTGTGTGTGTGGGTGTGACATGCCACGCCCCCCTTTTGCAGCACGCATTGCATTACAGGCATAATAATTCTTACTGACAGCTCTTGGGTTCTTCCTCGGTCGGTCGTTCTTTCTTTCATTCTTTTCCTCATTTTTTTTTTTGATTCTTCCTTATTTTTTTCTACCAACATTCAAAGCATTAAATTTCCACACTTAGCGCCCAATTAAAGGCAAGAAAAAAAAGGAATCAAACCCAGGCAACGTCCACAATATACAAAAAAAAAAAGGATACAACCTTTTTTCCCCGTTGGTCCTCTGATCATATACCAGAGAAATTTACGCCTCGTTAATTTCAATTTAAGTGCAGACAATTTAAAATACAACCGAAAAAAAATGTATACAATAAAATCAGCACCAAAAAAGAGGGGGGGGTAAAAAATAAACCAAAACTTGCGCCATTTTTACAAAAGGCGAAGCGCAAATTAACGGCTCCGTTTTCGGGGGGTTTTTTCCCCCACTCACACACACACACATACACATTAGCTTTGGCATAAAAAAGTATTTTATCGTTGGCCAGGAAACAGTTTGGCGGAAGCCGGAAATGTTTCCACTTTTTGTTGTACTTCCCCTTCTATTCCCAGTGCTTCTTTCTATTCGGATTCACTCTAAAAAGGTTTTAGCAGAGGGAGGGCAGAGAAGTGCATTAAATATTTGACTAATTAAAGTAATGGCTTGCAAGTTATTTGTTTGAAAAAAAAAAAGACGACAAAAAAATAAATAAACGAGTTTATCATTTCCCATTTTTATGTTGAATTTTGATATACTTTTATGCTTTCTCTCTCGCCCTGCCCAACCCTTCTAGATAATTGTGTTTGAGTTGGTTCTGAACTCTCATTGTCGGTATTGTTCTCATAATTGGGTCGACAACTTGTCCCCTTAAATAAATATAAAAGCAAAGTAAACAATTAGGGAAAGGCCTTAAATAAGACTCTTATTTATTGGCCATAAATACGGACACAAGCTTTGTATAGATCCTAAAAAAATGTGTTAATATTTTACAACAATTATATTAATTTTGTTTAAATAATTGCCAGATATTGCCACGACTTAAATTGAATTTATAAAATTCCAGTGACAAGATTACAATTTATTTATCAGCTTGTATAAATAACCCATAAATTAGCTACCCTTTATACATTTTTTTTTTTGCCCTACTTGGGAATCCCTTGAACCCGAGAAAATTACAATGAAATCATGCCGTGGCAGCAGCAGTCAGTCATCAGCCTAAAGTTTAGTCAACTTTGTAATGGCAAAATAATCATAACAATAAAATAAAACACTTTGCTCACACAAAAACCAGTTGCCAAAGTTTATTGCCACACAAAAAAAAAAGTGAGAAAGAAAAAGAAAAATGTGTGTTTCAAGTGTTGACAATTGACTTACTGACTTGTAGCTCTTGGCCATCTCGGGGGGGAAAAAACACACAACAAAAAGCCAGCCAAACACGAGAAAAGAGATCCCAAGAAATCAAGTCATAATATATTTTTTCCGACATGAGTTTCTCTAGCCACTGGCCTAACGTCATTATTTGGGAGTGGCGAGGGACGGGTGGCATTCAAATAACATGGGCCAAAGAACTTTAAGCCGGCAGCAGCTGACTTCGGACACGTTTATGAGCTTGGCCAGGCCAACACACACACACACACACACAGAAACACGCACAGAGACACGCCGGAATAAACTACTTTAAGACGGGTCGTTGACCACAGAAAAGTGTGAGCAAATATAAAAAGAAAAATGATACAAGAATTATGAAAAGAAATTTTTATTCAAATTTAATGAAATATTTGAAGAAGTCCAAATGGCAAACATGTGTGAAAAGCCTCAATAATAATTGTTTGCGGTAAACCAATATGGGAATATTATTAGTTGAATGAAATGGAAACTAAAAATTGTATTTTTTGGGTAAATATTTGGGAACTAAATAAATTTATTAGTTATGTTGGGTTAAGGAAACTTTGGCCTTATTATATTATATAAAGGCAAGCACACTTTTCCCAAAATATTTGCCAATTTTTGTTAATTGCTTTTCATAAAAGTGTACTAGTCTATGCCCACTTAATTAGTTTATTGCAAATGTTCTCTATCTGTCTTGAATAAACAAACAAAAATCTGTTGATATTTGCGCCAGAAAATTCTTTGCTTCATTAAAAAAAATGGGAAATAAATTAATTGTAAGAATGAATCAGTGAAAACTATTTATTTTGAATAAGAAGAAATGCTTGATTTGAGAAAATTTAAGTATAAAGAATATATAAATCTCTCTTAAAACTTGTACTTGTCTTATATTTTTTATATTTAACTATCAATAAATTTCCAATTTTAATTTCAAACAAAATATTTCCACAATAACAACATATAATATACAGAAAACCCTCTTTTGCATAATTTAACAACTTTAAATATGAAGAACCCAACCACAATGTCGCCCCAAAGGGTGGGATAAGAAAATGCGACAGAAGAGGGGGAAAATGGGAGTTTGTAGCCTGGCTACGAAATTTTCCGCACATTTGAGCGGAAAATTATCGATTTATATATGCAGCAACGGCAGCAGCATCGCACAGAGACCGAAATGCAACAGCGGCTGGCAAATATACCCACAGACAGAATTGGTTTGGTTGGGAGGAGGGAAAAAATCGGGGAAAATGGTAAAAGCTAGTGGGGGGGTGGGAGGGTGAAATGATGCGCCCAACATTTGATGAAAGAGGAAAATTCACACACACACAGAAGCGGAGCATATGTAACATGCTCGCACATTTGTACAACGGAGCATGGCAGATGGATGACACTCTCAACACGAGAAGGGAAAACTCTTTTGGGGAAACCTTTTGGGGGCGAATTGGTGGGGTGGAAATTGGCGGAGGAGGAAAAAAAACGCCGGCTACTTTTGCTTACTTTTCATTCAAACATTTTTTTGCATGACAGAAAGGAATTTCTTTTCCTTCGTTTTTACAGCCGCACCCGCCTCTTCTTTCCACCATTGATATTTTCGGTGTGTGCGGTTCAATAAACTGGCGCGTGAATTTTTCTACTTCAATCGCACTTTCTTTTATTATTTTCCCAAATGTTGAACATGATGTTTCAAAATAGAGAAATAAAGTGCTACACAAGATAGGAAATGTGGCAAGAAAATAAGGGCACTTGGGAAAACAAGGGGATATTCAGTGCAACATAGCTAGACTTTATATTTTTATTATAGAAAATAATATAGGTCTTCTTTTCAGTTGTTTCTTTCTGTGTACCTAATCTAATACTAAAAGAGTTCGTTGTCTGCTTTTTATGTGTCAAACATTCCATTTTGGAGGCAAAATAGTGCTGGAGATATTGAAATTGTTGGAGGGAATATTTTTTTGTCATCAACTGACTGAGGAATTTTTATTTAGCAGCGTTGAAAACAACCTTAAAAAGTTGTAAACTGAAGTGATTGTCAAAAGGAAAATATTGGCTGGGTTTATGTTATTATTTGATAAATGTAATAAAGCCTAATTGCTTGTCCAACGATTTATGGAACTGATTTTGATAAGAAAATGTAGATAATGCCACCAAAATTAACTAAGAGTCACCTTATGTGTTAATATTTTGTTTAAATAATAATTCCTTAAACTTTTAATAGCTTCCCTAATCCCAGTAGCTTGTACTTCAAATACATTTATTCTCTTTCGCAGTATCTCTTAACAAGGTTCAATATTCTTGAATAAATTCTATTTTTATCAGCTTTTCCCTGAGCTAACCCAATTATTTCAGTCATCGAGCCTTGAAGTTATCTATCTACATTCTCAATATACACTGTCTGTGCATTTTTCGCACTTTTTCCAATTCGAGCAAAGAACGAGAGAGCGGCGGCGGCAGCAAAAAGGAAGAATAAACTTTTCATCTCTTCATCTCGGTTCTTGGTTCTTTTTTTTTTTCGCCGAGCAGTTTTCCAGTTTGGGTGCGACCTTTTTTTATGCCTCTGCTAATTTGCTGTCATTTTGCTTTCCATGCCTAGAGCTTTCTGCCCCCCGCCCATCCTTATTCCTGTCGCCATCCTTTGGGTCTCTGGTCTATGCATTATATATCGATCAAAATTCAATTTGTGACGCTTTTTTGTCAGCGTTTAAAGCGTGGCTGGGGCAAAAAAAAAAAAAAACATAAAAAAAAGTGACAGCAAAAGATGAGCGACGGGAAAAATGAGAATTAAGTTTAATTGAAAAAGTTTGTCGCATTTTTTTTTTTAGCAGCGTTTTCTTTCTTGTCTTGGTTTTCTGGTTTCTCTTTATCTTTTTTTTTTGCTACCCCTCCTGGTCTCTTTTTTTCCTTTTTGGCTATGACTTACGTATGACCTCGAGCAGTTTTTAATTAACCCAATTTGCAGTCTGCGCTTAAGAAGAACTTTTCACTCAAGATTGCTTCTCTCTCTTTTCGGTGGGTTTCCCTTTATCTCTCTCATCTGTATTTCCCAGAGTCACCCCTCCCTCACGTTGTCTGACAATGTCACCTCTGATTCAAATTCGGTTGGAAAATTGAAGCTGAGCCAAGGCTGACTTGCCAAAAACACGCAAAACCCCAACTTCAGGCTCAAGTTCGGTTTTGGTTTTAGCTTCAGGTTTGACGTCCCGACATATCAATGTGGGAATATTATCCAGTAGAGAAGTTGAGAGGATATAGAGCAGGAAAATCCTCCTTGTTTTAATGCTTATTTGTGTGCGTTTGAGTAACAAAAGAGGTTACCTAAATCTGAAGCTGTTTTAATGTTTAATTTATTTATTTATTTATTACATTTTAAAGAAATACAATTTCTTTTCTTTTTCATCTATAAAACTCTGTTTTTCCTTGTGTATGTGTCAACTACGCATGACTTTCTCATTTTTCCCACCCGACAAACCTTCTTTGGACACCCTAAATATGATTTTTCCACACTCTCACTTGGCTTTTCACTTCCGTTTGCCCAGATCTCTAATCAAGTCACTGGGCGCCATCGTTTCCCTTTTATTCTGGCTTAAAGCCCAACTACTCCCAACTTTAAGTCATAAGCTCAAGATGTTGTTGTGCGAGTAAGGAAAATGGGGAAAATACTGAAAATATGATGGTATAAATTTGTCGACGACAGACAACACATGTTGTTAATAACTTTATTGTTTGCGTTGCTCCTCCCTTTCACAGAAATTGAAACACGTGACGACTCCGTCTGGACCTTGGAAACAATTAAATTAAAGACAGATTTTTGATACCTTCAGCTTGTCGTTTTGTTCCTTGGAGATTCTCTTTTGCTATTCGGCTATGCGGCTACTACTATATATTTTTCTGCGAACGTTGACAGAAAATTAATTGAAAAATTTCCTCTGTTCGGCAAAAACTATATAATGACTTGCCATCGATTGCAGTGGGGTGTGTGTGTGCAGTTCAAATGGCTGGGATTGAGTTAAGTTCATTACAAAACTCTTAGGACAGAACAGGTGAGGGGAAGAGAATGGCAGCTGGAAAAAGGTAGAACTATTGGTAGCAGGTGGAAACAAGGTCCGAATGATGCAGTTGATGGCTGCATTTCGATTGGATTAGTTCACAAAGTCTCGAAAGCTTGGGCTGCAGACTCGTAAAAATGACAATGTTGTTGGGCCAAAGTTTAATGAAATTATTGCTTTTTGGTGTGGAAAAGTAACTAACTTGAGAAATAAACTTGCACCTTTATATTTCTTTATCTCTCTTTCCATTTTTATATTTAAGGCAAATTTTTTAATCAATTAAGCAAGGAACTTATTTAAATAATCTCTAAAACTTTGCCATAGTATTTATATAATTTTTTTGTATTCCCTTGTCAATAATCAACAATTTCTTCGTTACAATTTTCATTACATTTAATCTGTATCTTTTTCCAGCTTTTTTTTCATTGCCATCCGTTCGAGTTTCCCCTTTTTAAACTTGCTCCAGTTTTCACCTGCAAACCAAAAGAAAGAAACCCAACCGAACCAAACAAATCCAAATCTGAACTAAGCCACGTACTAAAAAAAAAAGAGGGAAAAATACTACAAACTGAATCAAAACCAAACTTATCCACAATCTTTTCTCTCTCTTGTGTTCGCATTTACCCCGCATTCCGGCCCGCACTGCACATGGAGTCGTTAATGCTGCAATTTTCCTTCCACACATCGCAAACACCTAGGGAAAAACAGGGAGAGAGACAGGGGAGATAGAGCGGGGCAGGAAAATGGAGGTCGCTCGCTCGCTCGGTCTCATCTTCCATCCGCCTCAGATTTTCACTTCGCCTCGGAAAAGGGGGGAATCCGTGGCACCTAATTTGCTGCAATTTTCACCGCTGCCAACGGAAAATTCTGTTGCTCCTCTCACCTTCGTTATTAAAAATGCATAAAATCTGCACAACACCGCAGCAACAAAAAAGCAGAAGGTGAAATAAATACAGTTTCCTACTTGATTTTCCCCGCGATATTTACAAACAGCTGGGGTCAAGATTATAGGACTGAGTATGAGCAATGGTTGTGGTTTTTTATGTAATATTTTAAGGATCATGTTTGAGCTAACAATGCGAGTAGTTATTGAATTCTTATTATTTAAATTCTAAGAAAGTTTTATACTTTTAAAGGGTCCTAGTAAAATAATACATTTGTTACTTTAAAAAGTTAATTTGTAGTTCTATTTTTTCATCCTCGTTCGTACACATATATAATATACGTATTATTCCCTCCCTTTGCTGTAATTGTACACGCAGCGTATGGGAAACATGAAAATAAATATTAAAAATAAATTAGAGCTACCTGTGGGTTTTTATTAACTTTTAATTTATGAAGAGTATAAAATAATGAGAGTGAGAAGAGAGAGACTGCAAAAGAAGGGCAAGAGAACTTGCTGCAGCTGCAACCCGAACACGAATATGATGGCAGAAAATAAGAAACGGAAAAATCGCAATATAAGCGCAAAAGAAATAAAACAAAAACAAAATATAGGAAAATAACAACAAACCGTTCACACATTCAGCCAGGTGTAGATTTGAGGGAGGGGAGCGCAGAGCGGCTACCGACTAGGTGTGCAAAGTACACAAGGCACAGATACAGATACGGATACAGATACATGAGTGAGTATTGGCCCTCACACACGCTGGGACATAATTGAAATAATGTTTGGAAATTGCAATTTGCAAGGCAAGCAATGAAAAAAGCGCAGGGAGAAATACGAGCGGAATTTTCAATTAAAATTATTCAAGCAACGAATATTAAGTGCTCTACGTAAGGCCAAAAAAATCGAAAGAAACAAGGAGATACTTCCAATTCCAAGGATATTCATTAGGAAATTATAAATAAATAATTTCTGGTCTTAAGAGGTATCTTCTTGTTTAATTTTTAATCTAGCAATCATTAGAAAAATCTAGTTAGTCCTTGAAATCATTGAAAGTCAATCTTTTTGCTTATATCAACAGACCCCATTTTATCATCTTTCTATAGAGTATAATCTCGAGAAAAATGCAAAACCACTGATGGAGTCAAGAACCAGTAAGAAGAAGGTTAATACTTCAGATTCCAGATTAGAGTGGAACCCACCAAGGAGAAGGGAAGTGTGCGGAAAACCGCAAAGAAAACTTGGAAATCAGGAGTCGTGATCGTGTTTGATTTACGCTCCAAGTCCGGCTAATTTCATAGAAAGTTGCGTGATTTAATTGATGACGGACCGTCGAACATGAGAGATTTGCTGCTTTGAGCTTCAGCTTAAGCTTCGTCGCTTCCTACAAGAAACTCCCCCTATTTAATTTTTTATATCTTCTCTTTTTTTTTGTGTTTAGCATAACCCAAATGCACTTGAGCAGAACCAGAGAAATACCAAGAGATACAACAAACAAATTGCAGTCGAAGGGGTCGACAGCGCGGGAGTAAAATGCTCAGCAAAGTTACAAGAAAAAAATGTTAAGGAAAATTCCCGGCAGTTGAAGGAGCAACAGGGATGGCAACTGATGTAATGACATTTAGAAAAGCCCAACAACAACAACAACAACAGCACCAACAAGCAACGGCTTAGATAAGTTTTTCCTTTGGAGTTTGAAGAGAGAAAAGCCTCTACACTACTTGCCATTCGCCTCGAGCACTTTTCAGTGTTTAACTTGTGTGAAGTTTTCGAGTTGCACCGAGCTCGGACAAGACAAGACGGATGGATGCGAGGCATCTTTGGCATCATGGCCACTTGTGGAGGTTAACCCACTGCCTGCCGGAGGGCGAGGAGGAGGATGAGCTTGTGGGTTAAGAATCTGGGTGTGAGGTGGTGGCGGTGGCGACTCACTGAAAACCCACGACAGCTGCTGCCTGCGGTTCTGCGGTTCTGTGGGCCTTTTAAGCAGGTCAACTCGAGACATGAACGCCAGATTGCAGATTGCAGTTGCCGGAGAAGTTTTTGGGCTGGAAGTTAATCTATTTGAAAAGTTGCCGGAGTCAGCTGGAAATTAGGGAGCGAGAAAAGAGAGATATGTAATGGCTACGGTTGGATGTTCAGGGGGAGGAGGAAAACTATCATTTGCAATGGGGTAAACACAACATGCACGGGAATTGTAGTTTAATTTCATTTAAATTTACCCATTGTTCACCAAGTTACTTATATACGGGTTTAAATTGAGATATCTGCAGTTAGATATTGTATTTCCTCTTGAAATTAGATGGATTACAATGCCCATTTGATGGATATTTACCCATTTTGTAGCTTCAGGCGTTTTTTCCCCGATTTCAAACTTAAAACCCGATACCAAAATCATGTTAGCCCCCAATTCGTATGGATTCATAAAATCCATATCCATTTGCATAACGCACCACCACTCCATCCTCATCCCTTCAGTTGTGTTCTTTGGCTAAAATTCCCATCTAATTACCGTCAGAGTGTCACAGGCATTTGACAATGACATCTCCCCTCATTTGGCCCCTGGATACAATGAGCCCAAGTAACAGACGAGAAAACAGTAGTAGAACAGTTGCATTTACCTCCCTTTTTGCCATATTCGGATCTCTCGGTACTTGATTATGCACTTTGATATGCGTCAGTCAGTCAGTTAGGTCGGTTTTGTTGCCTAGATGCGAGATGCATCTAGAGAAATGGAAATGGATACCTCAGTGCGCAACACACACGTCGAATACGTAATCTGCGGGTGGTTTTAGGAACTGGAAAATGTGGAAATGGTAGGTGCTACCACTGAGGTTAGCAGATTGCTCCCAGCATGCCCAACAAATTATAAACATTTATTATTTAGCCTATTTTAAGGTAAACATCGCATGAACTATTGGGCAGACTTCTTCCATAGCGATTGTGCCCTGTGTGTGTGTGTGTGATTATGCATTGATAATCCATCTCTCAGTGGCGAGTGTGTACTGTGTTTTAACCACTTTATAGGGATTTTCAAAGCGCATAAATCACTCAATTGGAAAATGCACTCTCTTCCATCTTCCTTGCTCGGCTGACCGCCTGCCTGACTGCCTGACTGCCTGCCTGGGACTGGCCTATTCCTGCCCCAGAGCATAATTCATATGCTATTTAAGCCTGGGCCATAAATTCAACGACCAACACAGGCGCACCCCCCATTAATTAGAGCTAAGAGTGAACTCTCCTCCGCTTACCTACCTTTCGGGGTCTGCGGCCGGTTATCTAATAAAAAACATAGAGCACACTCTCAGAAAACGACTAATGCAGAACCTCATTAGTCTTGGCCCAAAGATTAAGCCAGTTTCAGTTTCTTCTGGTTTTCTGGACGGGAAAATTCCGATTCTTCTGCAGTCTGGACTGAACCGTGTAATCCCCGTCGCTTTGTAAAGTATGCAAAAAGCTGCATGCCAATACGCTAGCGTATATAAAAGGGATTTGGCTTGGTACTAAAATAATCAATCAATGTGCCAATCAATCAATCAGCCATCGGAAAAACGAAATCGGCAAATAGAAATTCAACGAGTCCAAGCGAAAAACTGTGTGGAAAATGTTGCAAACAAATAGGAAAACAAACAAAGCAAATACAATCAACGGAAATAATTACAAGACACTGGAAATTATCGAATTGCCAGGGTGTTTATTTTTCATTTAGAATATGTATTTTATTTAATTTGTAATAATTTTTATATTACAATTTTTAAACTTAATTTCCAATCCACATTTTAAGAACGTTTATCATCGCTTTATTTTTGCTTTTTTTTATAAGATGACGAATTTGAGAATTCGGTCGAGATTGAACCAAAAACAGTTGTGCAAAAAATGTTTTGTTATCGTTTGCATTTTATATTCAGAAAAATTGTAATTCAGTGAATCACGTTCATGACAGTAAGATAAGTCTTTGTAACTCTTATTTATTTAATTAAAATATGCTTGAGCCACTGATAATAATGAGTATTTAATGGAGTTATTTCTTTAGATATTTATGTTTTTAAATAAACAAAAATGAAAATGAAAACTGAACTTATTATCAAGAATTTTTAACGATAATTAAATAAATTACATTCTGGTTTTATCCAAAAATATCCACAATTACTGATAATCTTTATATTATTAATTTTCAGACCCCCTGAGATTTTCGAAAAATGTTTCTAAAGGAACCAAACCGTTTGAGAGTGCAACTTACAATATGCTCCTTTAGCTCCTTGCTTCGAATTGGTCCCAGCCACTGATGTAATCCAATGTAGCGTTTCTGGACCATTTTCAAGGCGGGTGCGCCTTGGGCATATGGTCCGCCCAAAAGGGCGCTGGCAGTTTCTAAAACCACCATTCTGCTATCGCCCGGATCTGTGATAGTTGTTATTTTGCTTAGTTGCTGGTGTTATTTTTGCAACACTTTCCGGCTTATGATGCCGGAATACAATACCGATACTTCACTGTATTTTGCTTTGTTTTTTTTCCTTTTTTTTTTTTGTAATATTTAACTTTATTTCTTTGCTCTTGTTTTTTTTGTTTGGAATTTTCTTTTGGGTTTCAATTAAATTTAAGCCGAATCTCGTATTTTTTCAGACGTGACACGGCAGCCACAAAAGCGATTCCGATTCAGATTCAGTTGGGGAGCACTCGGCTCCTTCTGCGTGTTATAATCTGCAGCACTTTTAATCCCCGAAACGGAAAACGAGACAGTTTCAATTTACTTTTGCCATTTGGCAATCCTTGAAATCAATTAAACGACACGCACAATCCATCTAGGGATAATATCTGTGGGACTTCCTACTTCTTTGCTTTCTTAATTTTTTTTTTTAATATATATTTTTAAATGGGGATATATTTGGTAATTCTGTTTGAGGCACTGGATCAAATTGGGGGAAACTTGTTTTTAATAATTCTTGACTGAGTGTAACACCCAAATAAACCGTAAATAAAGCACGAAAACTGCGACTACGGCGAAATTGAAGTGTAAAACGGAAACGAGATGCACGGAAACAACCGTTGTGTTCAGAATTTCATCGCGAACTGACAATTTACAACTGAATTTCAAGTTTCGAACGACCAAAGCTGCTGCAAACATAGCTGGCCGAAGGCAGTTCGGGTTCGTCGGCGTTCGGGTAAACGCACGAATCGCTGGGCAACATTTGAGTGGAACATCGCCGAGCATCGAACATCAAACATCAAACATCGAACATGGAACTATCTCCTCTGAATTTGATTTCGAATTCTTAAATTGTATGTTAAAATAAATATATATATTTTTATTGTTTTTGTTGCCAAATTTAGTGTTAAACGATAAAAAAAAGAAAACCCATTCGGGCAATCCACCTCGAGAAGTTGGTAAGAAACTCTGCTAATCAGCCGCTCGAACCGAAACGACCAAGCACGAGCCGGTTCGAGCAAACCCGAAACCGAGAACCGGAAGCCGAGGCAAAACGACCGAGAACCGAAGAACCCCCGCTAACCGAATGCAAGTGTCGTATAAGAGAGAGAGTGGGAGCAAAAGCACCTTTGGGCAGCGCATTGGAGCTGAGCGAAAAACACTTGTTGTTGACGTTTTTCCGCCGCAGCGGCACACCCCAAAAACTATGGAGAGCATAAACAGAGGGAGTGAGCAACAAAAACAGAGACAGATGGCGACAGCAAGCGAGCGAACTGTTGCTTTTTGCTTGTGGAGACTTTTACTAACTGCTCTTATACGAACACAGGGTCTTATATTAGCAGAAAGCGGCATTGCCAGGTTTTCGCGTAGAAAAGCGCAGTTATCTTTTGTAGAAAATCGTCATGCGAAGGTTAAGGGGAGAGTGGTGATGAGGTGGAGAGTGTGGGTTTGCATAGATAAAATTGTTTGTGTTCACAATTTCCGCAGAAGAAGAAACCTAAGAAAGACCGCCAAACTTGTAGAATTACAAAAGGTTAACAGGTTACTTACCAAAATATGAAGAAAGGGTCTACAGTTCTGGTATCCTTGTTCATAACGTAAATAATTACATAAATAAGAAAGTATTAACAAAAAATAAGTACATTTTTATTTACGCCTTTTTTATTTACCAAAACATGGCTTACATAAACCTTAACTAACCAACTATCCGTTCTATTTGAATTTATTATATGCAACTCTTGATACAATTTTTATATTATTCCAAAAAAAAAAAAAACAAAAAAAAATTACAGTTGTTAGGATAAAAACACTTATC
>JAEIIG010034946.1:0-19646 GCA_018904695.1 Drosophila parvula
AAACCCAATGCAAATTGGTTACGTTTTGTTAACTTACGTTGCCGCAAAGAAGAAACTTGGTGCACCGCATACATACTCTGTTCTTTCCACACATGAGTAATTATATGAAACAATATATAGATATATGTATATACATACATATATAAATATATATACAGCAACAAATTAATTAAATATATATAAAGAAAACTAAACTTGTTTTTTTTTTCTTTTCTTTTTAAAACATTTATTTGATTTCCAAAGAAATTCCATTTAAAACGTAAAATTGTACTTTATAGCATGAAAATCCATGTTAAAAATGTGAACCGCATTTAATTTCTGTGAAATTAGAAATTACGACAGGCAACAATGTATATAAAGTCGTTAATGTATTATTAACTTGTATTATTTTCCATTACACGAAACGATAATGCTCGTCTACTTGAAGGTCCTTATGGTGGCAGGTCTGCTGGCCCTGTCTACGCCAATTGCGTCTAGCATGTGCCACGCACAATGTCTGTATCCCTCTGCACGTTGCGATCTACAAGGGGGCCGTTGTCGTCGCTTTAACATAAAATGCTGCCGGAAAGAAGTAGTAGGACATTGTCTATAAATGTTATTAAAAATAAGAGAAAATAGATTCTGAATACCAATATTTTGAATGACTTTGTTTTCTACTGAAATTTAAAAAAAATAAAAAAACCCAATGCAAATTGGTTACGTTTTGTTAACTTACGTTGCCGCAAAGAAGAAACTTGGGTGCGGACACTATGACATTTTATCTTGACACGAACCTTGTCACTCTACGCTTACGTTTTTGTTTCACTTAATTCACGTAGTTGCAATATCGATGATGGAAAATGATATCGATAGTGGCATCGATATTTTTGCAGCTACACGCTCATCCCCAACTTCCGTCTCTTTTCGCTCGTCAACTTGCTGAAGGAAAGTTGTGTTTTTTTGCTAATCACGTTTCGTGTCGATTAAAAATAAAGACTTAAACATGCGTTACGTGGCTGCATACCTTTTGGCTGTCCTGGGTGGCAAGGACTCTCCCGCCAACGCCGATCTGGAGAAGATTCTCAGCTCCGTGGGCATTGAGGTCGACACTGAGCGTCTGACCAAGGTGATCAAGGAGCTGGCCGGCAAGAGCATCGAGGAGCTCATCAAGGAGGGACGCGAGAAGCTGTCCTCCATGCCCGTTGGAGGCGGTGGCGCCGTCGCTGCTGCTGATTCCGCCGCTCCCGCTGCCGCCGCTGGAGGCGACAAGAAGGAGGCCAAGAAGGAGGAGAAGAAGGAGGAGTCCGAGTCCGAGGATGACGACATGGGCTTCGCTCTCTTCGAATAAGCTGGATCTTCTTTTTCCAACCCACCCAAAAAATGCCGTATATACTGTGTAAATACCGGGCCAAGCAGAAAGTCACACTTGGAGTACTCCGCAGACGATAAAGAATTTATCATCCGATGACCATTGTTATACAATAAAAATCTGCAGTATTTGCACTTTATATAGAAATGCTAAAAATGTGTTATTTGTTCGCCTAAATGTTGTATTTTTGCCAAAAAAGAATTTGCAAGGCCCACGTGTTCGTTAACATTCTGTTGAAAAAGCACTGCATACTCTGTTAAAGCCCTCTTATCTGCGCTAACATCCCTCTGTTAATTAACAGTTGCCAGGGCTGAACTTTTTTTTTACACGCAGAGCAGAGTATCTTTTTATTTATTTATATCTAATTATAATTTACACATAAATACACCGAGGAATGCTATTATTCGTCACATCTTATTTACATTCAGTTGCCGTAGCTTAGGCCAGGCCTATAATTGCGTAGAATATCAGAGGCAGCACCAGATTGTCCACTTGGTCGGTGAAGGCCTCCACCAGAGCAGAGTTAAGAGCCGCGAAAACGGTGGCAAACCACTTGGCCTGGGTCATGGCCACCAAACCGGCATACTCCAGTAGCCAGACGGTGAGCAGGATGGAGACCACAAAGGCGACGGTGCCTTCCACAGAGCGGGAGGATTCTGCAAGGAATTAGTGATTTTTTTTTTTTAAGAAGAAACGTAGCTAAAAGGCTGATTTAACTCAAAATTAAATGTAAAAGCAATCAGAATGGATTAATATCACTGAAGAAAGAGCACCTGCTTCTTTTCAGTCTTTTCTTTTTGAGTTAAGACAGTCTTTTGGTATTTCATATTAATAATAAAACACCACTCACTTCCCCACTTGTTGCGACCCAATTTAGAGCCGACGACACTGGCTGCCGTATCACCAACGCCCACGGCCAGGATACCCGACAGCAAGGCCAGCACATCGTCGCCAGAACAAGGGCACGGCGTCAACCAAAGGGGCAACGAACATCCGATGAGTAAGCAAAACGGAGTCAAAGCCATATCACCAGCATCCTTCTCATCCTTGAATGAACGGAAGGCATCCGCCAGTTTTTCGGAGAATGGAGGAATCTTCAGTACACGCACGGACTCCAGCACCACAAATACAGCCAACGCAACTCCAGTGCCCAGGTATAACAGGCCGCACTCGTAGACCACTCCCGGGACATAGACGAGCACGATTAGGAGGTGAAAGATCTTTCGCACACGCGTATTGGCCCTCGACGAGCTGCCAATCTGCCAGGCTACAGCGATACAGGTGAGGAGAACCAGCAGCAGATAGAAAACCAAGATGCTGAGACGATTCTGATCCCGGAGTAGGAACTGGATAAGGGCAATCAATGGCAGGGGTTGTGTGACCGGCATACAAGTGACAGCCGCCAAGAGGACACCAAAGGACAGGTAAAAACGCGAGGGCGTCCTCAGCGAGGGAAGTGTGATGAGTGCAACACAAAACACAAGCAGCCAGAAGAGTGCATTCTGAGGAATATACATAATTGAAATTAAAATATGTAATTAAAGGTGATTAAGTTTATACTAATTAAGTATACCCACCACCATGATCATGTTGAGCTTGTCAAACTCGTCAGTTGCCCAGGATCCTTCGCAGAATAAGCCGCTGAATCTATGGACAGCACTCATGGCGAAGAGAACCAGTCCCTGGACAAAAACAGAAGCCTCGCCGTACGTGAAGGACTGCTCGAAGCCTCGCAGAGTGTAGATATAAATCTGCTGATATGAGGCCGTCATCACGAATCCCACGGAGAACGCGAAGGTGAGCGAGGTGTCAGCCAGAAGACAGAAGCACAGGCTCGTTATCACTCCGGGCAGAAGGCTCACCAGGCACTTGACCAAGATGCCCGTTCTTATGAATGCGTAAATGAAGAAACAGAGCGTTTCCAGGGCCATTCCGCCGGCTGAAACGGTGAGGATCCACTGCATCTGGGCCTGATCCTGGCATCCCGAAGGTGAATGCAACAGGCGGACGCCCAGGGCCAGCGGAAGTAGCAAACATAGCCAGCCGCCGAGTCCAGCATTGGGTCTAAAGGGTCAGATAAGATTTGTGGATTAGAGATAAGAACAACCGCACTTTGGACCTTAACTGTGACTCACCTGGGCGACATGGCTTTTATGGTGAACACATCCGCTCGCTGTGTGATCCTCTCGTGACTTGCCTGGCTGTCCGTCGAGGAGGCGCAGGAATCCGAGTCCGAGTGCTCGCTATCTGAACGCGGCATTTTCAGCTGCTATTTGGTGGCTCAAAACATGGTTCCGGCGGAAGATTTTCCTCGATTTTTGTGTATTCGCCAAAAGGTCACAGAGAAAAGCGAAGGCTTTTCTTTCCTGCTGGTTAGCTTCGGGAAAGCGCTTTGAAATGCACTGGACCAGCTGGTCGCGCCCAGTGGTGCTATTTCAGCTTTTTTTCCCGTCAGTTTTTGATTATTTTGAAGTATGATTGCGGGTAAAATTTCAAAACAGCAATAGACAGTGGACGATATTGTATTTTTTTACCATAAAATATAGTTTTAAAGATACAGAATGCAAATGTTGTATACTTATATATTATATAATTAGTTTGTTATTATTTTCTCTCTCCTAGATTTTTTTTTTCGTTGATCCAGATTGTTTACTATTGGTTACCAATGCACCAAACTGTTGCTGCTGCTTTGTTTGGTTTCAAATGCACTTTGGTATTTTTTGTTGGATAGAAAACGGGCATACTAGACGATAGGTGCCAATTAGAGCTGCAAAATTATCGATAGTCGCCACCATCGATAGTTCCGTGGTTTTTTGAAAAACTAGCCGGTACTATCGAACGTTATTATATTATTTTAAGGGTGCTTTAGCTTGAATTATATTCAAATTAAATTCGTAAATATTAATAAAATCAACTAGCATAAGTTTACTAAATAAAATCATTAAAAAAAAAAAAAAATGACATTCATAAATCAAGTAAACAAGTACGTGCCATCCCATGTAGGCTTTAAATTTTAACCGCATAGTTTCAGTGTGATTATTTGTGATGTGTGATCTTATAATTATTAAAGCTTTCTACGGTCTCTTATATTTCTTTAGAATTCCATAACTAATTTATTTGTTTGTTTAGAAAGAAATACATTTCCATATATTTATATATTTTCTTGCAAATTTTATTTAAAATATATACAAATGTTCTGTGCTGTCGCACATTTGCAGTTCCGATCGAACTACAAGATGTACTGGTGGTGATCCGCTGGCCACTCAATTATCACAGACGTGTCTGGGAACGTCTTGGCGAACTCCTGAGCAATGGCATCGCCCTTACTCTGCATGAACTGCCTGGCAACGGCGATTTTCAGGACCGGAACATTGTAGTCGACATCAGATTTCTGGAAACATAATTTAAATTAAATAGCGAAAGATAGGATGCACTGATTGGCCTTTTACCTGAAGCTCAATGGTCACAACCATCGGTGATGAGTCCACGCCGTAGCTGAAGAACACATAATAGGGCGGCGCTGTGGCCAAGTAGCTATCCAGCAGTGACCAATTGCTGATGGTCACGTCCTCGTAGGGCTCAATGAACAGACTGGAATGATCCGTGAACTTAATCAGGATCACGATCTGCAGAGTCTTGCCATCATCTAGCAACGTTCTGTTCAGTACTTCTAATGGCTTCTCCGGAATCGTCTCTATGGGCTGCTCTCGCGGCAGCCAGGTTCCGTTCAGGCGGGCACTCATATACCGGGAATCGGGAATGGGCATACCGCAGAACAGATACTTGGCACAATCGGGTGCAATGCTCACCATGCCCTTGAGATCCACGCCGGCCTCAATAAGGGGAGCACTTCCGCGACGATCCTGCAGATTGAACAGATAGCCAGACTCGTCCTTGCTCACAGTACCATCGTATTCGTAGAAGATGCGGCGAACGTGCTGTATGGAAGAGAGTTAAGCTAAGCTCAAAACGTAAAAGGGAATCTCTCCTACCAAGTAGTATACGCGCTGCACGTTCGTCTTAGCACGATATGGGTAACCGATCTGAGTAGAGCTGGCAATGTAGATGGTGGCGGCACTCACGGCCAGGAAGGCCACCAGAATGAGTCCGGATCGGCGAGACATGTGAATAAGCAGAATCTGCAGGAAATTGTACCACGTTAAGGAACGTTAAGAATGATCAAAGTGAGATGCTGATCATACCAAAAAGCCCATAGAGAGAATAGTTCCCAAGGCAGCCAGAGCAGCGATTATTAAGTCGGGGTTAGTATTTCTGGAAAATCGGGAAGACCCATTAAAAATTATTCAAATGAAAATCCCTCCCAAACTTACTGTCCAAAGCGACCCATCATGGGGGTGAGAATGACAATGAGGGTGTAGAACAGATAGCTGTTGTACAGGAAGGGAGCCACCTGGATGATCTTCAGCACGCCAGTCCAGGAGAAGCCGCGATCATGCAGGGTGGTCAGCAGATTGAGGGCCAACGGGATGATGTAGAAGATGAGTGTCCAAGTGATGATATAGGTGGTACGCAGGCCATAGTAGTTAAGAGCCACACCAAGCACGGACAGAACGACAGCGTGTCCATGGAGAGCCATTTGCAGTTGCTGGGCGTAGGTTAGCTTCTCCTGTAGAAATCATCATACATATATAGAGATTTTAAATAATAATAATCCTGTTTAGGCAGTGCTCACATTCTGCTGCATCCTAAGGTAGACATAGCTGGGCAGAGCGAGACCTAGGAGACTCGGGCACACATACAGTCCAAGCGATAATGCCGGAGTGCTGAAGTAGGTCATGCTAAGACCATACTTGTCGAACATGTAAGCCACCACTATGGGCAGGGCCAGACCCAGCACAAAGGCCACCACTTGGACCACAAGGATCAGGACAAACCAGTTAAGGATCTGCTCGGAGGTGACCTTGGCTTTGTTGGCTATACGTAATAGAGATAGATAGACCAGGACAATGGCAACGGCTGCGGCAGCATAGTTCAAAGTTGTGCCAGTATCCGCCGCGTAGTTGACGAAGAACAGTCCAAGAACATCAAAGAACACAGCTTTATCGGCGGTCTAAGAAAACCAAATTATTACAATTAAATCGAAACCATTAGTCGCTCGAACTTACGACTGTTTCGGACAATTCGGGAGCATTGGCCAGACCTCGAACTAGGCCCAAGAGGTTGTCTCCTGTGTTCTGAATTGAAGCTCGTGGAATAATGTCATAGCGATCGTGCTTTGTGTGGTAGACAAAGCCATTAACGCACTGACCGAGATCCAGACCTGGATCAAATACAAATATATACTTAGTACCGGATAAAAAACAAAAAACAACGAACTATTTACCGACTAGGCCATTGCCATAACCGACAAAAATGCGATAATCCGTGTCCGAGGGCACAATGCCAGTTTGGAAAATTTCCTCCGCCACTGTGGTGGCAAACGGATGCTCCACATACTTCTTGTAATACTGCAAATGGTTTATAGAATGAGGAAAATTCCTTTACCTGCCCCAAATCCGTATAACTTACCTTCAGTAGCCAAGAGGAACCGGGTCCAGTTTGGAACAGAATTTCCCTACTTCCACTGCCAGCAGCATCCAAATTAATTACGACTCTGGAAAAATATCCAAAAGATATAGTAAACATTATTATGTGGAACGATATGGCGAAACTTACTTGCAGTTCTTTGCCCATTTCTGGTACACAATCCATCCGTGGGAGGCCTGCAGTGAGTTCTCCTCGGCTCCGTTGATAAGGAAGACAATGGGATGCTCGAAATCTTCACAGCTGCTCGTTATCACACGAATCACCTCCAGGACGGACACAACCATGTGACCAGCATCGCCGGCCGAGGGACTTGTGGGCTTCGAGTCAAAGTGGGTGTTCACCAGGAGATAGGTATCGCTGGTGCTGCCCCTTGGCGTCACTTTGACGGCTATGTTTTGCACCTTCTGGTAGATGTAGAGGGCACCACCCTTGACGTACGATCCGGAAACAATTTGGACATCGATTTCCATGTCAAAGCAGTCTTCGCGCACATTTTGTTTGATTAACTCCAATTCCCCCAAAATAAACTGGGCGGTCTTGTTCTCATTGGCATCGCTGCCGACCAACTTAACGCCAATTTTGTCAAAATCGTAAAGATTTGCTTGGGCGCGTTCCGCGATGAAGACTCCCTTGCCGACATCGTCCAGGGTGTTGGCCTGGGGCAGGCGATAGAAGAGGGGCACCACAATACCCAGGAATAAGGATACCCAAACGAGGACAAAGCCACCGCTCACGTACCAGGGTATCCTGGGTATTAGCGTCTTGCTGCCCACATTCTTCTTCACGGTAGCTGACTCCAGGGAATCGCTGGATAACTAAAAAAAATTTTGAAGGTTTCAAAATATGTCTGGGATAGGTTAACACTAATCCTTACTAGGAGGTCCTTGTCACTCATTCTGCTGTTCTGCCGACGATACCTTCTCCAGAACGAGACTGATGGTGGGATACCAGTTGCTACTGCTTTTATATTCAAAAAATCGGTCGGATAATAATTAAATAACCTTTGAAAATCAATTAGCTCCTGATTATCGTACACACTTCTGCAATTTAGATTATTTTGTATTACCCATTTTATGGTTAATAAAAGCGAGGGGGGCTATAGCTGAATTAATGCCATTATTATGGGAGTCTCTGGTCATTGTTCTAATTAGAGTTTCCTAAGGTTCTTATACAAGTATAATTCGTTATAATTCTTAAAAAAGACTTTAACTTCAAACCCGCAGAAGGTTAGAAAGGCATGTGTAAACAAAACTTGTAGATCTATATAATATTATATTTAATAGGATATTATTTACCTTCCGAAAGGGTTATGTGGTTACTTATTTAAGTTATTGTGTATACAAACCTTGTTTGTTAATTATTGGTTTTGTTGTAAATAAATGTTCTTATCTTTAAACAACTCTGATAAATCAATATATGGTAAGATAATAAAAATCACAATCAAGCAAATAGGCACATTTACAACTTAGGGCTTAACTACCTAAACGATTCTCGAAACTAATATTACCACTCGCGCGGCAAGTGATGGATTATTACACTTGAGCCTAATCGTGCTTGATTTCGTAGCCCGTTTATTCCCGATAAGGGATCTTTATGATTCCAGACCCACCGCAACATACTACAAGTACTACTTATACTACTTATAATATAGTATATGCATGTTGCTATTCGCCAGCGGGCTATCTTAATCGAAAATGGAGCAAGACAAGAGGGCTCTCGATTTAAAAGAAAATGACTAATTGAATTACCCAAAGTTCAAACTGGAAATGTATGTAACGTTCATGAGATCCCTTAAGTAGTATATTCATATACTAGAGTCTAGAGCAGTGATGCCCTACTGATAGACTCGCAAGTCCACAAGTTTCACTGCCCGAGCTCTGCATAAACCCATAGTGTAAGCGTTCGTATGCTGTCTGTTTTACTCACACAAATGCTAGCCTAACGTGTCAATGTATGCGTCTGTTCCTTTGTCATGGCTCAGCCAATTTTCATGTCGGGCCTCTGCTAGCACATGGACACTATAGACGTTCGTGGGACTTGGGCAAAGGACTTCGAGTGCGCTCTCGGAATATGAAGGCACAGTAATAGTCCTGTCACATTACACTTTTTTAGCTATCTCTAGCCGTTATTAGAGCTGAAAAGCTATTTGTAATATTAGCTATTTGTTATGCCATAATACCGAAAAGTTTAGCTATTTTTTTGTATAGATTTTGATATCTCTGAGACTATGAGATCAAGGAGTATTAAACAATATTCCTCTTAGTTACACGCAGAGGTTGTTTTAAAAACCGGCCCCACCTATCAACCGCCCACTTATTATCCTTTAATTTAAATACAATTATTTTTGCTTTTTATTATTATATTATATATTGTTATTGTTCTTAGAACCTTTATTTTTCAACTATTTCTGATTAATCGTTTCGGAGATAGAGCCTCGCGAAGTTTTATTTTAAGGCACAGACATTTCGGTCACGACTGTAGCTTTCTTACTTTCTTTTTTTTTTCTTTTCTTTATTTTAATTACATTACTTAGTTAGTTCTGAAGTGCAGATCAATTTAATAGATGTATCGATGATAATCAGCCGGCCATTCAATCAAGACTGCGTACTCTGGGAAAGTTTTGGCATATTCCTGGGCAAGAAGATCGCCCGAAGTATGCATAAACTGCCTTCCCACTCCGATTTGAAGAAGGGGTACACTGTAGTCAGCATTGGATTTCTGCAAAGATAGAGAGTAAAGTAAAGTTTAAGAGAAGTTTCCTTGGAGGAGTGGCCCCAACTGGTGTCTACCTGTAGGTCAATGGTTACAATCACAGGTGATGCATCCACGCCGTAAGTGAAGAAGAGATAGTAAGGCGGAGTATTGGTCAAGTAGCTCTCGGGCAACGACCAGTTGCTAACGGTCACATCCTCGTACGGCTGGATGTACAGGGTCGAGTGATCGGTGAAGCTGATCTGGAACACGAATCGCAACGTCTGGCCGTCATCCAGCAGCGTCCTGTTCAGCAGCTCCAAGGGTTTATCGGCCGTTATCTCAATGGGGGTTTCTCGTGGTAGCCAGGTGCCATTTAGACGGCTGCTCACGTATTTGGAGTCGGGATAGGGCACACCACACATCATGTACTTGGCACAATCGGACACCATGCTGACCATGCCTGTGAAGTCCACGCCGGCTTCCTCGAGGGGAGCATATCCACGACGATCCTGGAAGTTGAACAGATAGCCGGACTCATCCTTGCTCACGGTACCATCGTATTCGTAGAAGATGCGACGCACTTGCTGTAAGGATTTATTAGTAAATACTTTTACGAAATATCCGGCCTTCTACTTACCAAATAGTAAACTCGCTCTACATTGGTCTTGGAACGGTAGGGGAAACCGATTTCCGTGGAGCTGGCTATGTAAATGCTGGCAGCACTCACGGCCAGTAAGGCCACAAGGATAAAGCCCGATCGCCGTGACATATTAATGAGCAAAATCTGCACAAGAGTTGAGATTATGAAGATGATATAACGTAGATGGGGAAGAGAAAAGCTGTACCCACCAGAAAGCCCATGGCGAGAATGGTGCCCAAGGCGGCCAAGGCGGCAATAATCAAGTCAGGATTGGTGGTCCTAGAAAATAGAGATGATATCCAGAAATTTGTCGACTAAGACATCTCCTCCAACTCACTGTCCAAAGCGACCCATCATCGGGGTAAGAACTACGATGAATGTGTAGAACAGATAGCTGTTGTACAGGAAGGGAGCCACCTGGATGATCTTCAGGATGCCAGTCCAGGAGAAGCCACGATCATGCAGGGTGGTCAGCAGATTGAGGGCCAACGGGATGATGTAAAAGATGAGTGTCCAAGTGACGATATAGGTGGTACGCAGGCCATAGTAATTAAGAGCCACACCAAGCACGGACAGAACGACAGCGTGTCCGTGGAGAGCCATTTGCAGTTGCTGGGCGTAGGTGAGCTTCTCCTGTTAATAATGGAATGTAATATAACCTCTGTAGGTCTCACAACTAAATATTCCCAGATCTTACATTATTCTGCAGCCTGAGGTAGATGAAACTGGGCAGAGCAAGACCCGCGAGACTCGGGCACACATACAGGCCGAGCGATAATGCCGGAGTACTAAAGTAGCTGAGCGTCAGCCCGTACTTATCGAACAAGTAGGCAACCACTATGGGCAGAGCCAGACCCAGGACAAAGGCCACCACTTGGAGTACAAGAATCAGGACGAACCAAGTCAGAACCTGGGCACTGGTCACATTCGAAACGCTAGCAATACGCAACAGAGACACATAGACCAGGATGATGGAGACTGCTGCAACCGCATAGTTGAGGGTCTTGCCGTTGTCCGCCGAGTAGCTCACGAAGAACAGACCCAGGACATCGAAGAAAACTGCCTTTTCGGTAACCTGAGAATAATAAATTCAATATAAATAGCCCGATTATTATTATATATTAATTATATTATATTATATTAATTATAGGCCAACTTACGGTGGTGTCAGCCAGCTCTGGGGCATTGGCCAGGCCCAGGACAAGGCTGAGCAGGTTGTCTCCTGTGTTCTGAATAGAAGCTCGGGGAATAACGTCATAGCGATCGTATTTGGTGTGATAGACGAAGCCATTCACAACCTGACCAATATCCAGACCTGCGAAAAAGGAATTTTATTATTTAATGGTATAAAGATCCTGGTCATGTTCTTATGGGCATGGACTTACCAACGAGATCAGCATATTCGGTGAAGATGTCGAAATCTGTGTCCGAGGGCACGATGCCAGTCTGGAAGATTTCCTCAGCCATTGTGGTGGCAAACGGATGCTTGGCATTCTTCTTGTAGTACTGTAAGACATTTATACAATATTTAAAAAATAATCCTTCATAGGGATAGTTCAAAGTTCCTTACAGTGGCCAGCCAGGCGTTGTTGGGTCCCGTTTGGAAAAGCAGTTCCCTGCTTCCACTACCAGCTGCATCCAGATTGATCACGACCCTTGCAGATACAAGATACAAGTTAATAATATTGAAAACTCTAAAAAGAATTGAAATCCTCCTCAACTCACTTGCAGTTAGGGGCCCACTTGTGTTGGGTGATAAAGCCGTGCGATGCCTGCAGGGAATTCTCCTCGGAACCGTTGAACAGGAAGATGATTGTATGCGTTATCTTTTGCTTAGTGGTCGTGATTACCCGCAGGACCTCCAACATGGTCACCACCATGTGGCCAGCATCGCCAACAGATGGACTCGTGGGCTTGGAGTCGAAATGAGTGTTCACCAGCAGATAATCCTCGCTAGTGCAGCCCTTGGGCGTCAGTTTGACGACGAGATTCTGCACCGCCTGATACTGATATATCGCGCTGCTTCTCACATAGGATCCATAGGCGCGTTGATGGTCGATCTCCAGATCGTAGTACTCCTCCAACACGTTCTTCTTAATCAGAGCTAATTCATCGAGAATCAACTGAACTGTTTGGTTCTCATTGGCATTGCTGCCTACGAGCTTAGTTCCGATCTTGGCAAAGTCGTAAAGATTCTCCTGGGCACGTTCGGCAATGAAAACACCCTTGCCAACATCCTCCAGGGTATTGGCCTCGGGCAGGCGATAAAATAGGGGCACCACAACACCCAGAAAGAGGGAGGCCCATACAAGGAGAAAGCCACCGGCCAAGTACCAGGGAATTCGAGGAATATTCAGCTTTTTGCCCACACTCTTCTTCACAATGGCTGATTCGATGGAATCACTCGACAACTAAAATAAAAGATTCCTTCGATTTGTTTTGGGGAGTTCTTGAATTTTAAAAAAGTTCTCTTACCAGAAGGTCCTTGTCGCCCATTTTTCCGCTTTGTGACTGCTGCTCTTAGCTATGGCTCCGTCGAATTCAAATTAGAACTGAACAAAATTAGGTACAAAATACGCCTTTATATCTCGAATACTGTTGGAAACTACCTTTTCAAAGTGAATTAGCATTTCAGTTATCGAACACGCGTTTTTAGTAATTTAGATTGTGTTAGCCCCGATTCTGTGTAACAAGTGCGAGGGTTGCCACAGAGTAACTAATTTTCAATCAAATTCGAATATTTTATGGATTTTTGTAACAAAATTAAGTTTTTGAAAGAAATCTATTAAAAAATTAATAATAAAAATAATTAAAAATCTAAAACAAGAGTTTTTAAGTTGGATTCTGATAAACGTTCGCTTAAATAGGCACAAAAGAGATCAAGCTGGTTCTCGATGGAAACTTCTGGCCCAACATTGTTCCTACATTAAAATGATCTTTTTAGATCTTGGCATATAGTCGAGTCTCGATTTATATACAATTCATGATTGATTTATTTTAAAATATATAGATTATATACAAGATTATTTTCTATATAATCGTAGGAGGATTTAGAGTTTCAATAAGTATTGTTAATATATAGTCAAATATGCTTATGGTCATTGTAATACCAAAGATTATCTTGAATTTACCTATAAAAAAATATATATATATCTAGATATACTATGAATTTTGAAAATAGTTATAAATTATTGAAACTAATCGATCGACTCTCGCTAAAAGGGTTATTTGGCTTGAAACTAATCGTTGATGTCTCAAGCAGTTTGATTTAGCACACCTCTTTGGCGATTGGAGATCTTTATGAGTACACAGACCCACCACAACTCTACGTTTGTTATCGATGATATTGGGCTAGACCCTAACCTGAGGATTCGAGAGTCCATTAAGCCAACTTTTATGGGCCATATAACACTAGGGGCACAGATGAAACCCCATATATCAGCATGGTATTAGCATAATTGATAGTTGAAATCTTTATGAGTGGGAATTCAACGAAAGTAAGGCGTTGACTATTTGTATATGCTTTCACGGTAATATATGTCTTAATTCCCATATTTCTTTCGGTTTCGTTTGTTCAAGAATCAGATAACTATATCTTTGGGCACAAACGTTGCAAAGGGAAAACAAACTTCGGCTTTCCAATGGGGGTGGGTTATGGCTTTGTATTATCAAATTAAGAACAATTAACCGATTATTTGGCAATGATAAAAAGTGTTAAAGGTGCATATTAATTATTACTATAATCAGACCGCATCGGTTGAAGATAGACTATCGCGCTGGGTGTGACTTTGATCGTCTGGGAAATTCCCCACATATAGCCTTGGCTGGTTTCCATAAATGTGACAGCATGCAGATATATATTGTAGAATATAGGAAAATGAGAAGCATATGTTCAAAGATATTCTGGGACCCATGGTCCTATGGTCTTATGGAAGTTAGTTACTCTGTAAATGTCTCACACTTCAGCGAAATTTCTAGAGACTCTACCACTTTCCACCAGTTCTACAGATAGTAGAAAATAAAGATACTCAAGTTAAGTTTATATTTCATACATATAAGTATATTTATTCAGTTTTTTGTTATATAATATAATAACAATTTAGAACACGTATTTCTTATAGATAGCTGGCCACTGAATAATCACGGCAAAGTCAGGGAAAGTCTTGGCAAAGGCAACCGCCTCCGAATCACCATCCACGTGCATGTACTGAGCCGAGATGCCCAGCTCGAAGAGGGGCACATCGTAATCAACATCGGATTTCTGAAAGGGGAATCCAATTAAATAAATCAAATCAAATCAAGTGAAGGCTTTTCACGATTGCCTTACCTGGAGATCAATGTAGAAGTTCAGCGGGGATTTATCGATGCCGAACGAGAAGTAGATGTGATATGGCGGCGTGTACGTGGTCGTGTAGTTCTCCACGAACGACCAGTTGCTGATGGTCACATCCTCGTTGGGCTGAATGAAGATGCTAGTGTGATCTGTGCAGGTCAGGTTGAACTCGAAGCGAATGGTCTTGCCATCGTCCAGCAGGGTCTTGCCCAGCTGCTCCAGTATGGGCTCCGCTGGCGTCCACACGGGCGTCTCTCGCGGCAGCCACATGGTATCCTCCATGGCCTCCACCCAACGGTGATCGTACAGGGGCATACCGCACATCATGTACTTGGCACAATCGGACGTCATGTTGACCATTTTACTGAGATCCACGCCGGCCTCCACGAGGGGAGCATATCCACGACGATCCTGGAAGTTGAACAGATAGCCGGACTCATCCTTGCTCACCGTTCCATCGTACTCGTAGAATACGCGGCGCACTTGCTGGAATTACCAGGATATTAGGACTCTAATGAGATTAGATTAGGATGTATGACTTACCAGATAGGGTACTCTTTGGACATTGGTTTTGGCCCGGTAGGGGAAACCGATATCGGTGGAACTGGCCACGTATACTGTGGCGGCAGCCACGGCCAACAGACCCAGCAGGACAAAGCCGGATTTTCGGGAAGTGTTCACCAACAGAATCTATAGAGAATATCACTAGTTAAGGGATTACTTAGAGAAGTATAAAGAGAACCTACCAGGAATCCCATGGATAAGATGGTGCCCAGGGCACACAGGAAAGCAATGATCAAATCGGGATTGGTGTCGCTAAAACAGATCAAGGAATATATAATATAATTGAAAAATCTCCTTAGTTTAAAATCAAATCACTTACAGTCCAAAGCGACCCATCATGGGTGTGAGGATAACGATGAAGCAGTAGATGAGATAGCTGTTGTACAGGAAGGGTGCCACCTGGATGATCTTCAGGATGCCCGTCCACGAGTAGCCGCGATCATGCAAAGTGGTCAGCAGATTGAGGGCCAAGGGAATGATGTAGAAGACCAGCGTCCATGTGATGAGGTAGGTGGTGCGCAGACCATAGGCAGTTAGGCCAATGCCCAGAACAGCCAGGACAACGGCGTGTCCGTGGAGTGGCAGTTGAACTTGCTGGGCGAACGGAACCTTCTCCTGTTAAGTTAAGGATATCTGTTAGTCTAATGACCTCATCTCAATCATAGGTTTCTTACGTTGTTCTGGAGCTTCAGGTAAACGTAGCTGGGCAGAACCAGTCCCAGGAGACTGGGGCACACGAACAGACCGACCATGAGCGACGGAGTGCCGAAGTAGCTCAACGAGAACCCATACTTGTCCAGTCCATAAGCCACCGCCAGTGGCAGAGCCAGGCCAAGGACGAAGGCCACCAATTGGAGGACCACGACCAGGACAAACCAGCCCAAAACCTGCTCGGAGGACACATTCGATTTAGCTGCTATGCGCAGCAGGGAGACATAGACCAGGACAAGGGTGAGTCCAGCCACGGCATAGTTAAGCTTCACACCGTTCTCGGCCGAATAGCTGATGAAGTACAGGCCCAGGACATCGAAGAAGACAGTGTTTCCACCAGTGTTCGCCTGCAACAGGGAGCAATCAATTTTAAGATAGTTCCTATAGCTTTTGCTTGGAGTAACCTACGCTGGGATCACGCAGCTCGGTGGCATTGGACAGAGTGCGAACCAGGCCGAGGAGGTTGTCGCCGGTGTTCTGGAGAGCAGCACGGGGAATCACATCGATGCGATCATACTTGGTGTGATAGACGAAGCCGTTGATGCACTGGCCAATATCCAGGCCAACGAGGTCTCCATACTCCACGAAAATGTCGAAATCTGTGTACGAGGGCACAAGGCCAGTCTGGAAAATCTCCTCGGCCATGGTGGTGGAGAAGTAGTGCTTGGCACCCTTCTTGTAAATCTGATAGAAATCGTTCAGTTAGCTTTTTAACTACCTATAAGGATACCAAGGCATTACATACATTGACGAGCCATGGATTGTCGGGTCCCGACTGGAACATAAGCTCCCGACCACCACTGCCAGCTGCATCCAGATTGATGACGACCCTGCAAAGGAATAGATTCATTAGCCCTTAGTCTCGAGGAACTCCTCCCCCCACTTACTTGCAGTTCTTGGCCCACTTGTGGTGGGCAATGAAGCCGTGCGAGGCCTGCAGTGAGTTCTCCTCGGATCCATTGATCAGGAAGATAATGGTGTGCTCAAAGGTCTGCCTGGTCGAGGAGAGAACGCGCAGCACCTCCAGTATCGAGACGACCATGTGACCATCATCGCCTGTGGAGGGACTGGTGGGCTGGGAATCAAAGTGACTGTTTACCAGAATGTAGTTCTCGCTGGTGCTGCCCTTGGGCGTCAGCTTGACCACAATGTTCTGTATGCCCTGGTACATGTTAACCAAGTTCCACTTGACATAGGCGCCATAGGCATACTGCAGATCGATTTCCATATCAAACAGATCCTCCTGGATGTTCGCCTTAATCAAATTCAATTCCTTTAGCAGAAACTGAACGGTCTTGATCTCGTTGCCGTCGCTGCCGACCACCTTGGTGCCGATGGCCTCGAAGTCGTAGAGATTGGCTTGGGCGCGTTCAGCAATAAAGACACCCTTGGCGGTGACATCCTCGACAGTCAGGGGTTCAGGCAGGCGATAGAACAGGGGCTTAACTACAGCCAGGAAGAGCAAGGCCCAGAAGAGGACAATGCCACCGGCAAAGTACCAGGGCAGTTGAAAGTATCCCTTTTCCTTCTTGTTGCTTTTCTTGGAAAGGGATCGAACACCTTCCTCGACGGGTTCATCTGATATCTGTTAGGAAGGCGACAAAGGAATCTTCCAGTAATCAATACAAACTACATTTGTTTAAGTATCCTTACAAGTTTGTCCTTGTCGCCCATTTTTTTTCCAGTTGAGCTCACTGTCTTACTGCCAAAACCAAACTGGCTTGAAAATATTCCTTCTGTGTTTTTATATTCTCAGAAATGATGGAAAATTTGAAAATAATCATCTAGTTGTACTTTTTTTTATGGCACAAATCTATTTTTCTCTCTTTATGCCCTATTCAAGAAGTACCTATAGCGAGGGTAGCTATAATAAAGGCATACTTCTATTATCAACTGATAAATATATAAAGACAAAGTAGGCTTTTAAAGATTGCTTATTATTTTTTGCAATTACATTAAAATATTTGTTTTGGTTCATCAAAATATCAGTTCTTTTTCCAATATTAATATTCTTATTTGAATAATATTAACGCAAATTTATAATTATGATATGGGAAGTGTTAGCCTAGGGTAGGTTCCTCATAACTTATCGAACTACTCGTGGGAGGTCGGGCCACACATTTTTAAGAGTGTAATATAACCATTAAACTGGCCGATATGAAATGATTGTGGTCTAAACGCTTTCGATTTCTTCCAGACAATAATCGGCGATAATTGTTTTTATGGCTTAAGGCCCACCGCAACCTCACATTGATTGTTACCAACTTTGGTTGCTGGGCCCTAGAAAATTGTATGCGTATAGTAAATACGAGTACAAGCCTACACATAAGTCAGCGAAGAATCAAGAACCTGCTTAAGTAAATTATGTTATGTTATCGTGAGTTAATTTATGGCTCTATAAAGTGTGCGCTTTAATACGAAACACACGTTTGTTGATAAGTTTTCAAGCTTTTTAATGATGCCATAATTAGGGTGATTAGACAAATAAACATAAGCTTAACAATAAAAAGAAATCAATTTTAAGAAAACGCGATAAGATTTGAATCGGCAGGCAGGGCACTTGCTTAAATATTTGAAATATTTATCTAAATTCTTTCAGTTTAATAAAAAATCTGTGTAAATTGTATTATTTCTCAGTAACTTTTAGGTTGATTGGTAACGAACACAAAATAAGTATAGCAGGTTGTTTAAACACTCTGTTCCCCCACGAAAGCTCTTAAGTAATATATTCTATTCTATTATATTAAATATGTACCAGAGTTTCTGTACATAAATATGCTAAAATAAACTAAATAACATGGCTAAAAGTACAAATATTTTCAGGATAAGTCATTGTTTGTTTCGGTATTTGTATTTATAAGTGTTTAGAAATTAAAAGCTATAAAGTGGCTTAAATTCTCGATCGATTATCTGACGAACATTGCCCACCTGGTGATGTAGAAGAAATGCCTAAGCTTAGTGCCCATATAGTTAATAGTTCTTAAGTGGATTATACTAATCTGTAGACAATTTGTATGTGTCGGTGGTTTATGGAGGCACACAATCAGATTTTAATCACAATTTCCATCAATAATGCCAGTCATAATAGTTCTGTAAAGTACCCCAAAAAAGTATATAAACATTAAATTTAAGACATCGGATTTATAATTTAATAAAGTTGAGTTCTATAAAGTTTTACATTTATGATATTAAATTTATGACATTTTTCCAGATGCAATTATATAAATATTGTCTTAAGTATTCAGTTTAGAAAGTGTATCGTTGATATGAGGTTGGCCACTCGATCAGTACAGCAAAGTCCGGAAAGGATTTGGCAAACTCTTGGCTTAGTTCATCGCCCTTGTTGCCAATAAAGTGACCACACACGCCCAGCTGGAACAGGGGCACATTGAAGTCTCCATTGGATTTCTGCCGAGAGATGAGTCAAAGTTACCTCTTGAAATATTTTTCATTAAATTAGGACTCACCGAGAGCTCAATGAAGAAGGATAATGGTGTACTGTCCTTGCCATGTGAGAAATAAACGTGGTATGTGGTTTGTTGTCCGATGTAGGCGGCCGGAAAAGTCCAGTTGGTAATGTTCACATACTCAAAGGGTTGGATGAACAGACTCGTGTGATCCGTAACATTAATTGTGAATTTGAACCTCACGGTTATCTTATCGGCCAACACGATTTTACTGATGAGCTGCACCTTGGGCAGAAGTGGAGGATCGATCAATTTCTCACGGGGCAGCCACATGGCGTTCAGACGATTCTTAACCCATCGGTGATCGTAGAGGGGTTGGTCGCACATCATGTGCTCCTCGCA